>UZAE01013690.1:0-20069 GCA_900617975.1 Rodentolepis nana | reverse complement strand
GTGTTCACACACAATACATTAGTCCCTTCTATAGCATTGTGGTAGCTTCCTTAATTCTGAGAACCCTTACGAACTAGAAGATCCTGCTAGAGAAATTACTGAGCTTAGGTCAGGACTTATTAGCGTGGGAATCCTCTAAAAGCATCGTTTAGACTAATTTTATTAAAATACTAGTGATTAAAGCGACCCGTGTTATAATAGCATCTGGGGTGTGCGATAGACTTACCTCCACGTGGAGCACTCTGGGTAACGTATACCCATCCGGCAAAAAAGTGTATTAACCGGCAGTTGACCTCTGACCCAAGTGTATGTCATATTCGACCACTTCCACAGTAATACATCACATTTTTCTAAATTTTCAACCTTCGTCTTTGAAACATTCTTCTGTTCCCCTCCTCTCGACTTTTTTTCACTTTGATGTTCCTTCCCTTCTGTGAAGCCTGAAGTCAACTAAAGGGCTAATGATAACCATCAAAACGCCTGCCATTTGATATAAATAAATAATAGCATCTTCAAATTTGACACAAGATTTAAACCAAGTACTTACGAAAAATTATGTATAACAAAAAAGCACATTCCTCAGAGATGGGAACAAGATATTTATAAAATTCAGTTTTGGTAGATCCAATTTCCCCACCTTTCCACCAAACTATGCTCTTACATATGGAGTGTGCGGTAGACTTACCTTTACGTGGTGCACCCTGGGCAAAAGTTACTCCTACGGCAAAAAAATTCTATAAAATGTTAATTCACTTCTAACTTCAAACCACCATGACCCCACTGTATGTCATATTCGATCACTTCCATTGTACTCACCATACCTTTTCTCTGCATTTGTGTTTGTCTGTCTCTTTTACATCCGTGAATCACTCCTCCGTTCCCCCTCTCTACTTTTCCCACCTTGATGTTCCTCCCCTCAGTGAAGCCCAAAATGATAACTATCAAAAAGCCTGCCATTTGATATAAATAAATGCTCTTACATATAGCTGAATTCTCGCTAGTCTAAATGACATAATGAATAAAGAAATCTTTCATAAAAAATGGCTTTTTAGAGTACAACTTACGCGACTGCTCACTAACAGTTGACGCATTTTGAACTTCCGCTACAACTTCTCCGGTAACTCTGGAAACATTTTTGGCAGCGATTTCAAGGCTATTGAGGCATAGTGAATTCTCGCTTGCTTTTATTCGACTGGCTACAAGTAATTGGGTTGTGGAACTTGAAATCTCTAATGCTGCAACTGTCAAACGCTCTAGTCGGCCGGTTTTATTGGAAACGATATCGTCAGCGGATTCTCTACCTCAAAGGAATAGAAATTTTGACTTGAAATAGTCAACTGAGTGCTATTTATAAACGATTCCTACGACAAAATTAACATAAAAAGATAGGTAATTGAGTGCAACTTCTGACATGGTCAAGTGGATGTAAATGACCGAACTCCCAGTTAAATATTCTACACGGAATGTGGAAATTTGAGCACATATCTCAACGTGCAACGTGTTTTCACTCTAGTTTTATTTCTCTACTTGAGACGGTGATTACGTTCATGGAATGAGTACGTAAATTTTCACTATTTAGTATCACAACATTTGCACGTCTTGCTTCTAACGGAGCAAGAGTAAATGCGATACTTACACTAGCAAGTTGGCCCCAGCACCAACGGATTTCGCAGCTGAGAAAAGACCTTCAGTCCATCGATTATGGCGCTTATAGAATTCCTTGATCGTTGCCGCCCCCTAAAAGTTAAGGATACTAATGGGAGTCGCGATTTTTAAGTCTTTTTATTCAATATATTTGAATAACCAACATACTCTACCCTCATTCACAATCTCCAATTGTAGTTCCCGTGCCCTAGCAACAAGAAGAGCAATAGCAGACATGAGCTCTGTACAAGTGCCCAAAATCTTGCTGTGAACTTCCAGCTGAATTCCAGTCATAGATGTCTTTGATTGCTCCAGAAGTTCCTGACAATAGAAAATTCGTTATCAAGAAGTCATTCGAGATAAGGAGTAAGAGGAATAGGATTATTCACGTTGAATCTAGCTTCAGCACGAGCAATTAACTCAGCAGTATGTTGCATTTCACGTTCCAAAGCTGAAGCAAGGTCTTCCTCATTAACATCCTTGATGTGTGGTCGCAATTCTTCGGCAAGCATTTGAATTCGCAAGAGAGCGGACGCCACACTGTCCAACTGACCTAGCACTTCTGTCCGGCGCCATTCTTCAAGTACGGATGAGCTGACTAGATGAGAGTAGATCTCAAGACTATTGTTTAAACTGCGCCGACAGTTGGCCGTTAATTCTTGACAAAATAGGGAAATGATCAAATTATTGCCAGTGATAATGTTAGGTCAGTTTGGTGTATGAAAGTCAGTTTTTTTTCTTTACTATTATTATTATTATTATTTAACATGGAAAAGGAAAAAATACGGAAAATTTAATCAAAGGATGCCTCTGAAATGTCCGAAATAAAGATGAAGAATAGCTACAAGCCTTCATGTCGTCGCAAATCTGCTTCTATTTAAATTTTAGATGAATGGGTACTGTTAGTTTGCCTTGAGGGGTATAATGTACTTTCTAATGTTCTTGTCAGAGCTCGATTTTCATGACGTGATTTCGAATTCCTGAGCAAATTTAGATCCACAAATTTCAAAGCTTTTTGATTAGTTCATTTGCTTGAATGGTTGGTCATGTTAATAAGTCTTAATAAAGGTAAAGTCTAACGGTTAATTTCCAGCATTGTTGTAATGGATGATTTGCTCTAGAAGATATTCATTTGAACTGCATTAAGTTATTAAGGATCCGTTAGATGGTATAAGCAAAGGGGTAATCTTAGGTCATGTATTAGGTTGGCAACTAAGTCATTGCCGTTTTTGTTGACGGATTCACTCTATACTTTCTTTTGTTTTGTTAACGTGGCCAGAGCATCTAACCTATATTTTTTTCTTACTGTATGAGCTTCTAGGTTAATTAGTAAAAAATTTTTTTGTTTAGTTCTTTAGTTTTGTTTTTATCCCAATTTAAAAATGAAAGAACAGGACGTGCACTTCCAACACATTTTATTGTATTACTTCCGAAAAGGCAAGAACGCATCGCAAGCACAAAAGAAGTTATGTGCCGTATATGGAGATGAAGCCTTAAAAGAAAGGCAGTGTCGAAATTGGTTTGAAAGATTTCGTTCCAGTGATTTTTCACTGAAAAATTCACAACGATCTGGCCGCCCAGTCGAAGTGGATGAAACCCATATCAAGGCCATTATCGATTCAAATGGTCACAGCACAACACGAGAAGCTCAATGTGTCGCATACATGCATTGAAAAAAAATTAAAAACCCTTGGTTATGTCAAGAAACTTGATTTATGGATCCCTCACCAGTTAAAGGAAATTCATTTGACGCAACGGATTAGCATCTGTGATTNAGCAAGATCAACCAGCCCAAACAGTATCAAAAGCAGAGATTCCCCAAAAAAAGATTATGCTGTCAGTCTGGTGGGATCACAAAGGAATTTTGTATTTTGAACTCATGCTGCAGAACCAAACGATAAATTCAAATGTGTATGTTGAACAACTCGAAAAACTGAAGGATGCTATTGAAGATAAGCGGCCGGCATTATCAAATCGGCGGAAGGGTGTTGTTTTCCATCATGATAACGCAAGGCCTCACACATCTTTGGTTACTCGGCAAAAATTATTGGAACTGGGTCGGGATGTTTTGTCACACCCACCATATAGCCCTCACCTTGCGCCTTCGGATTACCATTTGTTTCGTTCCATGCAAAACTCTTTAAATGGTAAAATTTTTAAAAACGCGGATGATGTCGGATCACACCTAATTCAGTTTTTTAATAGCAAAGACCAGACATTTTACGAACGGGGAATTTTTACCCTGCCAGAACGATGGAATAAGGTCATCGACAAGAACGGCCAATATCTAATTGAATAAAGTTATATTTTTAAACAAAAATTCCGAATTTGCCTTCTTATTTGAAATCGGCAATGACTTAGTTGCCATCCTAATATATTTATATTGAAATTACACAAGCATATCACGCAATTCGAACCGTTTTAGGAAGGTCTTACACATGGATTTCGATTCTATTCATTAAATTTACGCCTTATAGCAAATTTTAAATTCTATTCAGCAAAATATAAATCGAAATCACGATAATCCTTTTTAATAGTATAAACAAAGATCTTCGAGAAAAATATCAGCAATATCATCAAAAACACACGACAACTAGTATTAACACTTTTTGAACTGAATAATAAATATTTTTCTTACTGAAAATTGTATATTGACTTCAAGAGCTATTATGTACATATTAAATCAAATAAATATACGATGGATTGAAATTCCAATCATGTAACTGGATCTTTCACTTACAGCACAAGGATATTTACCAACTAAAATAAATGATAAAATATACTTAAGGACACTTGAATAATATAAAGATACTATGTGAAAACAGAAAACAATATTATGTATCCGTTATCTGATATAATTGATTTTAAGTACCTGAAACGTTGAGATTACGAGAAATGGAACTGTGGGACACGTCATCGCATGCGTGTACACATAGGCTTGAGGTGCGGCCGTACAACTTCGCGTACTGATTGAGGACAAGAGCACGCAGCCAATAGCAGCTCAATGACCCTCATTTGTTTTATCAAATCCGCCATGTTGTATGACTGGTTTCCTTCCTGTAAACACTTTATCCGTGATATACGTATTGAATAAACGTGCTCCGTGCTACATGTCTGTTTCCTTTATAGCTGGGCTATAGCTTAGCTGGTTCTGGGAGTCTAGCTAGATGTTGGAGAATTTGCCATAGAGATTTCTGAGTCAGTCAGGCTTTACTAAGGTAGCAATCCGCTACAGAACAGGTCAGGATAAGGTATTTAAATTCGAAAAGGTGGCTACCTAACATTCATTAATCACTAACTTGCCAATTAACATTGATAAGCCTGATGAAAATTTACAAACTTTCCTTGTAAATCTTTATACTTACATCGAAATTGCCTAACAGTAATCGCCTATTCATTCAAGCAGATCAAGTCATTCTTAAATGAATGATCTGACTCACCCTAAAATACAATAATTGTGGACATCTTCGTGAGCTGGAAATTGTTGATCGTTATTACAGTGCTAAAGCTTAAGCTTTTCTGACAGTTTGATGTAAATGGAATAGCTATCGCAATTGAAAGACATTTGTATTTCACAAGCATTGGTAAGTATATAAGTTCCTAGGGAGATTCAAATGGGCTTTATACATAGAAATTCTCCTCTCGTCTACTTCATTTCTTTCCAATTGTTTCCAAACAGCCAGCCCACTTTCCCAGTCGTTTAGCCAGTGAAGTGCGCAGTGTGTATTGTAAAGTAGTAAAGGTGATTTCGATCTCCTGCACGGGCTCACAGGATATCCTATAGTTAGCTATGCATTACTCAGTGTTTCGTTGTCACGCGTTAACTACGGTTGTGGACACAGTCCTTCAGAAAATCGTTTTCAATCGAACAAAGAGAAGTTATAATTGAAAAATATCTAGGGCTAAATGAGAGGTTCACCAAAAAATATGCAGAGAATATCAGCTTATGCTAGGTGGCAGCCTGAAAATGACTACTAAAACGTAACTATGTACCTGGAGTTTGTTAACCGAAAATATTCGACATACGAGACTCTGCCAAGACGTTCACGGTAATCAAACAGACGTCCATTCTCCTAACTAGGCATCAAATGGACGTCGAGTCAGAACATGCTAAAGCGGTTACATATACGAGCGTACAAAGTAGGGATGATGCCAGCATCGTTACTATGGACGAGGCAAAACGACGACGAGGAATTGAAAAAAAGAACATTCTTAATACAGTTGTGAATTACACTAAAATGAAGTCGCAGAAGCATGCTGGGACGTGCTGAGTTGTGCATCGTAGACCACAATGAACACTTACCTTGAAGTATTAAATTTCCAGTAGGTTATTATTCGCAGCATTCTGTATTTACCACTTTTAAATAAAAATTTACAATTAATTTACCTTTCAATATTCACAAAGGACCACCTTAATACAAGCAACTCTGTGGGAATACCTTACTCTAATACCCCTGTTTATAAATGTCTGCCTCTGGTGACTATTTTGTGTAAAACTTTCACGATATTGTGATCTCATTAGCAATTACATTTCTTTTAGGTCTGTCAAATTTGGTAGCAACTCAACATTTCTTATTCGTCCTGAGGGGACCATAATCTTTATGCCCTTATTCTTTGAAGTAGCTGTTATTCAATTAGCATCTCCTGCCATGACTTGACTCATGAATTAAAGACGTACTTTTCAATTTTCCAATTACATATCTCATGTCTAACATTGTCTAATAACATGTGACAACAGATGTTGCTAAGATGCACTGGCAACCGGGTGGAAACAAGGAACAGCATAACTTAATGGAAAAACGATAAACTTCAAGTATCTACTTTACCGTCAGATTTAACAATATCTGCAGCAGAATTGGCAATAGCTTTTGCATGAAGAGCGCTAGCATTGAGACATGAGGAAAGGTGAGCAATATTCAGAGGTAGCTTGGCAAAATCTACAAATGATAACATTATTAAAGTCGACCAATAGAATATTACGTAATATACGTAGGGTAGCCACGAACCTTTGCCCTCTCTGTCTGAGATTATGTCCTTTAATCTCATAACTTCTGCATTGGCACTTTTGATGAACTGATTGACCACGTCTGGATGGTGTAAAGGAGTCATTTGAATCCCATATTACTATTGTTGATAAGGTTCAGTAGCATTTCTGTACTTACCAGCACAACTGCGACACTGGACAAATTCTGAGTTGTTCATTAGAGTGATGATTGAATTCACATCCTGTTTAGCCTTCACGCATGCGGCTTTGAGCAGAAGGTCACATGTTTCCCGTTCAGCGATCTTTCGAGAACTTTCTAATTGACCTGTCAGACTAGCTGACTTTGATTCCGCCGCCTCCAGTGACAACCGAGCATCAGCCAATTGCTTTTCCAACTGCTGCTTCGTATCCTGCCATGTAACCTGCTCCGATTCCAATTGCATAAGTCTTTGCTACAATAAAAGAAATTACGCAATAGTGAAAAAGAACGAATGATGTTATCTTTTTTGGCATGTGATGAGGCGTTTTACTTAACGAGCAGGATTTAACATAAATCACATGCACCCCACCGCCAAACGCCACACAACTCAAAGTGTAACCATCCTCCTATTGATTAGACAGAAGTCAAGATCATCATTTTAGACTTTTCGCTTGATTTATTTTGTTAATGTTGAAACTGTCGTACTAATTTGCTCACGCAATCACAAATAAATGTTTGAATAGCGATTATTGCTAAAATTCAACCCCGAAGCTCAATCAAGAAGTCGTTTTTACGGAACTCGAATTCTAAAACATAATCATACATTACTTTGTCGACGATTTCTTCCACTACCAGCTTCCTTACCCTCCCCCCCCCCTCCCCTAGAGATTCATTAACTTCATTGTATAAATAATTAATTGAAATTCAAACAAATAAATAAGCATTCGCGAATATCAAAGTTCTTCCACCTACCTTCATTTCATTACTATTTTCGACTGACTCCATCTGAAACGAAAAACAACGTGTGAATGGTCTATGCAAATAATCGCAATAAACTTCAACATTTCAATAGAACTTAGAAAAAAAATACTTTTTTATTATTAAATATAATACGCGTTATTACACTTAGTCAGCGGACTCAAAATTATAAGTATACAAGAGGGGTGCGATAGACTTACCTCCATGTGGTGCACCCTGGGCAGCGCATTCTCGTATGGCAAAAATGTCTATAAACCGGCAGTTGACTTCTGACTTCAAATTGTCATGACTCCACTGTATGTCATATTCGACCACTTCCACCGCACTAATCTTACCTTTTCTCTGCCTATATGTCTTTCTGTCTCTAATATCTTTGAATCACTCTTCTATTCCCCCCTCTCCACATTTTCTCACTTTAATGTTCCTCCCCTCTGTGAAGTCCGAAGTCAGCTAAGGGGCTAATGATAAGTGTCATAAAGCCCGCCATTTGAAGTAAATAAATAAGTATATAAGAAGATTTGATTCCCAGTATTCGAGAAATTTACCTATTCACTGTTCATTTCAGTTTGGAAAAGCAGAATTCTTCTTTTTTACCTGCATTATCAATTTACGCAATGCATCACCTCGAAGACATCTTAAAGATAGACTAATATTGCAATTAATGGGGAATGACATTCTGACATATGGCCTTTAAAACACCTTTATCTTCTGTAAGGCCTAAACCAATTAAAAATGAATGCTTAAAATCGCTGATGATCGTTAAGATAGTAGAAGAGTGATATCTGCTATAGGGTAAAAGCATAATTTTTCTCTCTGTGATGGTCCACTTTTAACCAGAGGCAGTTAGGTATCATTGTTTGAATTGCCTTTAGGTAGAAGTTAGATATAATGTTTCTGATATGATAGATCGATCACACTAAAATGATCGTCACCAAATCTATTAAGTTGTCATTGGCACAATTTCAGTTGCAATCCGGCTCTTGTTGCAGTATCCTTGCATTCTTAATCATGCTCCTTTCAAGTTTATTTGATTACTCAACTTTTTTACCTTGTTTGTTGAAACTACACTGAGTTCACGCGCTTGTGTATACCCAACCCCCTCCCCCCCCCCCCCCCCCCCCCCCCCAACCTCACTTAGTTATACAAGCTTGATTAGCTTTGTCAAAATGTTTGTATTTTACTAGCCCCAACGTTCACCGTACTGACTCAATGAATGCTTAAATGAAATCAATTCAATATGTACATACATATTGAAAATGAAAGAAAGAAAACACACTGAGTGTCCTCGATCAGTAAACAAAGTTCTTCAGTTCAAGCATCGTCGATAATTTACTTAATTAAAGTATGCCAATCGATACCAATGGTGACCACACAGAGTTGGACGATGTTACGGACACTTGCGCACTTGTAAACAGTCTGAAAGCACTTGTGTGAAACAGCGTTTAAAGTTACATTGATTAAATAACTTGGACACTCTTTTCGGCAAAAAATGGGGCTATACTTATACTTACAAAATACGCCATGACAGCAAAAATATCTTAGGCACTTGGAAGCCGCTTGCTATACTAAAATATCAACTATATATATAGTAATGTAAAAAATGATAATGCAATTATTTTATTTGCAGCTATTATTTATTTTGCAGGAAATATTTCTGACATACTCATCGGGGTCTAATCAGTATGGAGGCATGATATATCAACCCAAAGGTTTGCTGTTAGCAATGCATTTTCGATCAATAAGAAGTATGCAACCCTGACAAACATTAGCACGCTGAATCGATAATCGTGTAAAAGGGCATTTGATGAAAACTTAATTAGGCTGTTACTAAAACAAAAGGAAATACACTGCCTCTCTTGAAAAGAAAAAAAACAAACAAAAAGTGTCTCTGTTACTGTATTCTTAAAGCAACCTTTTTCCCAAAACAAAGCAATTGACACGAAAAAAATGGGAAAGAAAAACATGACATTCAACTAATATGTAAATTACTAAATTTAACATTCATATACGTTTGAAATCTGTAAAAATATTGAAGGTAGCAGCTAGACACGTGTAATTTTGATGAGGAATACTATAGACGTCAGACTCTGTTGAAGCTCAATGAGTGAACTTTCTGAAATGTTGTATACTAACTATAATGGCCCTTCGAGAAGTATATCCAGTTTGCTCATTAGAACAGTTGACTAGAGCCTCCTTTTAACCTTTGCAATACTAGTGGATCAGGAAACGTTCGTTCGTTCGCCTTCATTTTGTGGTGTAATGTAACAACTATGCACACCGGCACAAGCCAAAGTTTTGAATATTGAAAATCTGTCAGAATTCAAATTAACATACCCTGCATACAAGATCACTTGCTGGGGTGTGCGATAGACTTACCTCCACGTGGTGCCCCCTGAGCAACGTATACTCATAAGGCAAAAAAGTCTATCAACCGGCGGTTGACTTCTCACCTCAAACTACCATCACCCCGCCGTATGTCATATTCGACTACTTCCGCAGTACTCACCTCACCTTTTGTTCTAACTTTTCTATCTTCGTCTTTGAAACACTTCCGTGCCCCCCCCCTCCCGACATTTTTCACTTTGATGTTCCTTCCCCTCTGTGAAGCCTGAAGTCAACTAAAGGCCTAATGATATCCATCAAAACGCGTGCCCCTTGATATAAATAAAAAGATCAATTGCTTATTTTGGTGTAAGAAGTTAAGATCGAAACTCACATTATAGTATAATGAGTGCTTTTACCCCGGTTGTTGCACATAAATACTTCAACAATCTCACATGAAATCATGGTATTTTAAAATGTCATGTTAGACAAAAGGGGTTCGAAAATGCATTAATGGAATATCAGAATACGATTGAAGAACAGAAGAATTAAAAAGTACCTGTTGAAGTAGACCAATGTAGTCTCCACGTAACTTGCCATAAGCATCCCGGAATTTGATAAATTTCTCTTCATTGGCTGCTGCAAGTGCGGTTTGTGCTTTCACCTCTTCAACCAAACGAGTTAATTGCTAAAAAGTTGAAAAAATGAGACAAAGTCAACATATGAAATGGAATTATCCAGTCTGAAATCCCAAGTCCAATCATATCGAGTAGACCAAAGAGTTTACAGAAGTGCCTAGACAGCCGAAATATGGACGTAGTAGAGGCCTGTCTTGATGATGAACGCTCTTAACTTAATAGTCCGTTCATTGCTTAACAGTGTATACAATGATATATTCAAGTCGCAGTTCGTTCTCAACTTGATATTTCGTAGACGGTTTCTGATAGGTTATATTTATGACTTGACATTTTACGACATGAAAACGTGCCAATTATAAGCAATTAAAATAATTATGTTGGTATTAAGTCATTGAGTGTTTTAATCGACAAGGTTTCTCGAATTTTGTTAAATTGGCTTCCATAAAAGGTAGCTTTATAACCCACTCAAACAAACGTTCGTGTTCATTCACATGGAATATTTTGATTCCAATTTTAATAATTTGTATCTTGCATCAAATGAAATCATGGAAAATCACGTTACCATCTAAATACTATGTTACAAAGAGAAACATTGCTTTCCTTCAATTAAGCGTGGACAACGATCCAATAGAGAATTTATCGATGTATCAATTCATGGAACACGGTGTTGAACATTCCATCAGCCTCTCATTTCTTGACCACCCATGGTAATTATTATGGAAAACCCTAATTAGCTTTACTAATGCTGTGAACTTTTAATGGGGGAGATTCGAGTAGAAACAGTCAAAGAATTATCAAATACTTTTCAGCAAGGCCCTCTTTAATGGGAGGGAGAAATAATAAAATGTATAATTCACTCATTTTGAGTAGAGCGAACTTCCACCGTGGAGAAATTTGAATTCATTAGATACCAGTCTAAATTATCAGCTTGGTAAGGCATCGACGTTCCCTGTGATCTTTAACGCTGCTGAGGTTCACAAGGGGAAAAAATAAAAACGATTAAGAGAAACTAACATCATCTTGTCGAAATTTGACATCAATCAATGCTTTGGTCTCATTTTCCATTGTTCGTATACGTTCAACAAGTTGATCCTGGGTAATGGATTTCTGAAGTTAAGTAAAAGACAATGAAGTGTTAAAATACAAGCAATTATGTGATAGCATAATTTGAGGTCAGCTAAAGGACGCCTTTCGGCCCTTCGAATGATATTAAAAGACGAGCTTTAAATATGGCGTTCAGATATTTTTGTCGCTTAGCTACTATCTCAATGGTAAATTGTCATTGAGGAAACAAATCGATAGTACAATTGTGACAGGGTTCAACAAACATGTGCACAAAGTTAAATTTTATTTACTTTGCTAGTACAGCATCCAAATCGTACACACACACGATCGGCCTGAACTTCCAACTTAAGTGGGACTGTAGCGGATTGAACTTTGACAAGGCTTTCAAGTAAAATTGGTTTAGAAAAACTCACGAAGACTAGTCAAATCATTATTTTGTATTTCCGTTTATTATTTTTTCCGTTTGTGTTTAACTATTCGATTCAAGTTCCTCGCATTTTCATTAAAATGATGGATAGGGGGTTTGGTGTGGACATGATGCCATCTGAATAGCGAAATATATAGGTTGTCATTTAGCCAAAAAGCGCTCAAGCAAATTAAATTGTGTAGTTTACATCCAAGACTACAGAAGCACCTTTCCTAGGGTATTCAAATAGATAAATTTCGTGAAGAGAAGAATTGCAGTATTTCATACCTCCATCTGAATTCGTTGCATTTCTGCTCGAAGAGTTTCAACTTCATGAGCTTCATTGCTCGTCCTAAAGCACAAAAAGTAAAAATATAATAAATAAATAATACACACCTGGAATTGCTCATTGCGTTATGTTCAATAATCACTAAAGGAACCATCAACTCAAGTATTTTGCTTGACAGAATATTAGTATTAAAAAATTGGATATTTGAATGGACTGAAGAGTTAAACGGCTCCTGCAGTTTACGAATTTTAATAAGTCCTATAAGTCTAAAAGAAATCAGGGCAAAAGATACAATAAAATTGAGACTAAATATATTTTCAACCCACTCAACCGAGAACTGCGGTTTTAGAACTAAAATTGATTTATATCTAGAGTTTTCCTTTAAAGACACAAGAGAAGAAGTTTGACTAATTTTGAATTTATTGAAAAATTTTAAATTTCATCGCTTTTACCCACCTAACAGTCCTTAAGATTCCAAAATGTAATTCTTATCTCAACACAAGTATATTCTAACTTAGTCCATAATTCAACACACAATCTGAAGCTCTTCATATACTTTCAAAATACATTAAAAAGGGAAAATAAAATAAAGAGTATAAATATTTGAATTTTTACTATTTCTCAAAACAGGAAACTGTTAATAAAAGACAGAGATAGGTGGAAGGTGAGAGGTACCCTACTATGATCTCCCATTCTATCAACCATCCATTTAGATAAAAATTGACCATATAAAATAGAGTTTTTTTATCTTAATACTCCCATAACTATTTCTGTATTAAAAAATTAAAATTTGTTATTTTATACATTAGCAATAGGGGAACAATAGCTTACGTAGGGGCACGGAATGCGCTGGAAGAACGAGTCTCTGGTGATACACCAAATATGGCATCTACGTCTTCACCCTTCAATGACCCCTGTTCCAGATTTACGTACTAGATTTAAAATAATACAGAAAGTATACAAATAATAGTATTATTAAAAATAAATATTCGATGCAAATAATTTATTAGTAATAAGAAAAATGTGGCCTTAAGAGATTAGTAAGTTCCGAAATATTGCCATTAATGACGCTAAAGTTAAAGACGGTAAGTAGGATTTCGAATTCATAGAGGAAGAGTATTAGTTACGCATTGAACGATAAAATATTGTTTGTTTTACCTCGGATGTCAAATCAATAAGCAGATTTGGTACTTCATCTTCGCGAATTTCAACAACTCCAATGCTTTGAACTCCATTCCCAGTATCCAATAAGTTTGGTTGAACCTAAATATTAGATAAAGATAAGTCTGCAAGCAAAGTACACTTGGAAGCGAAGGGATCTTTAAGACGTCGCGAATGTAGGCGAAAGTATTAGCGCGAAGAAAGAATCGTTCAAGAAGAGTATACAATCTGTAGAAGCGATCTCGTGAAGAAGCCAACGATTCAGGAGGCAGTAGAGCATGCAGTTTAATGAGCGCTTTTAGTGACATATCGTAAAGAGTAGCACAATCTTGAATACATTGAGTAAGGGCGGCAAGACGACACTGATTGGAGACTGATGATGAGCTTTCGCTGCGATCAATTGTTCCCAGAACAACAGATTGAAAATTCAGCAAATTTTCAAAGTAATCCAGCAGTGCTACGGCAAAAGCATTTCTAAGATAGGAAATATAAATTAAGTGAACAGACATCTCACAAGCTTTCTGGAGTTCGTCCAATCGAAAGCATAATATCTTGTTGAGAAATTTCTAAATCGCCACGAATGGTTGGATACTAAGCCAAAAAGTGATAATAAATATTCTATTTACAGTTCGATGAAATCCAAATTTTTTGATTATAACGGAACAAAATTGAGTTATCAATGGACTGAATTGACCTGAAAAAGCAAGCTAAAAATGTAGTAAAAATTATTCTCTCACCCAAGTCCTTTTAATTTCCTCAAAAGCAGTTATTTTCTTTGGCATAAAACGAATCGCCTATGAAAGGGTTTGAAAGGGTAATTTAATCTAACTTCTCTATAACCACTACGCATAACTTTATGAAAAACGATGAGAAACTTCCAGCATGCAACTTGATTCGTTAAAACTGGAAGATCATGTATAGCTGAAAATAAAAATGCAGTTGACTTCTGCTGATGTGTTTCCAAAACAATGGCTCTGACATGTTTTGGTTTTGGTGGAGATTCTTGGGAATTAATGCATTTTTTCATATGAGAAATCTAAAAATTTTGCACGAATTTAGATTATTACCAATATTTTTGGGTTAATATCTTTTCGGAGCGATAAAATAGAGTTACGATTACTCATTGTTGGATAAGTGAACATAACCGTACGACAAAAGCTGTTTAAAGAAGTTCCAGCGTACCTTCTGTTGACCTTCACAATGAAAAATTACGAGCACATATTTTTTAATCATAAGACGAATTTAGTAAAAAAAGATTTAAAAAATATTATTATTTATTAAGCAAATAAGCATAAAATACATGTTTATTTGCAACATTTATAAGTCTACGCTCTAAAAAATTTTTAAGCTTTATTTTAGAAAATATTCGCGATTTATTTTAGAACATCAGCAATGACCTTGTGGTGCATCAACTCTGCTAACCATACGCCCACTTTTAGACTTGTGATGCTAGAAGGTGATGGTCGTTGTACCTATGAAAGTGGGGATTTATCTTATTCTCAAGACGATGTTATTTTAAAGTCGCCAGGCTCTCAAAGTCTTCAACGATATGTATCTGCTCCAGAATTTGATTTTCGTAAAGCCACCTCTGCACATTTGGGTCCTAATCCGGTCCTTATCGATTCTGGGTTAAAGTTAGATTTACTGCTGTATTATAATATTTCCGTTGAATTTCTTATTATTCGCCGACATTTTAATTAGTAGATTTTCTTAAATAAACAACCATACACAGATCGCTTTTGTGATTTATGTGTATTTATTATCTTTACCTTAAATTAAATTTTTCAGTTTATCGCCTTCTACCTCAGTGAATAGTTTCTTTCCATCGACGACTTTTCTTCACGCGTATGACAGACCAAGGTAAATGCTCTAATTTTTAATTATATCTATTCATTTTTCCCATTTTAGTGAACTTCCTAAAAAAGATCCTCATGAAGCAAGGCGACATCAAGTTGAATGTGATAAAATTATGCAGAACATAACTAAGAAACGTGAGGTCTTACGAATCTTTTTTATTTTGATTTTCACAATAATTTTATTTTGATAAACAGATCGGGAAAATCTGGTGCGGATTCGAGCGGAACATGAGAAGCGTAATGCTGATGCCGAAAAGGCAGAAAATCGACTTAATTATTGGCGTGACGAGGTTATTCCTAACTGGGATACCGCACTCCAAAGCAAAACACTTCATACTGACTGGTGGTATGGCATTCCTTCTTCACTTCGATGTCAGGTATGTCTGTTGGTTCTTTATGTTATCTCTTATTTTCTATTGCTAACTTTATTCGGTTAGCTTATATGGTTCGCATTTCGGCTATTTACTTCATGGTTGAAAATTATAATTGCTCCTTGAATCTCATTAACTGTAAATAATAAATTTAGTTTCTCATTGCGGGTTACTGTTTGTTTTTTACAAACTGAAATTTAATCTTTTGAGCACACTTTAAGCTCTTAGTTGTTCATGCTCTGATGAATTGTCACTCACTTCATTTGTTGTTTCTCTTCGACTCTCTTCCCCGTTCAGATGTTTTCACAATTTTTTTGTGAAACGTTTTCTGCACTGTTATGATCAAAAATAGTGAACTATGTACATAGTTAATATTCATTTATTTATTTATTTCAAACGGTAGGCGTTTTGATAGTTATCATTGGTCCTTTAGCTGACTTCGGGATTTACAGAGAGGAGGAGGAACATCAAAGTGAAACAAGTCGAGAGAGGAGGAGGAACATCAAAGTGAAACAAGTCGAAAGGGAGAGGGATAAAATAATGATTCACAAATGTAAAAAGGACAGTTAGACACGAGGGCAGAGAAAAGGTAAGGTGAGTACTGTGAAAGTGGTGGAATATGACATACGGTGGGGGGATTGTAGTTTGAAGTCAGATGTCAACTGCCGAATAATAGACTTTTGCCGTAGGAGTATCCGTTGCCCAGGATGCACCACGTGGAGGTAAGTCTATCGCTCACCCCACATCCCATTGTTAATATAGATGTAGTTCAACCTCTCTGTATATTTTCAACAAGCTTTACATTTTTTTAATAATGGAGGGAATTTTAGCCAGTAGGATAATTCAAATAAAGGGTGGATGGGAAATATAAGAACCTTCTTTTACCTAAGTTGCGATTTTTTGGGTCAGTTGATTTTCACTTAAAGGAGATTGATTTACTTACAGCGAAACTTTGCCGTCTTTCAAAAATTATAATAGCAGATTCGTTTCTTGGATGTGTGTAATCAGAGGTTTATTAGTCGGTCAATGCTCTTGTTCAATTTACAGAGAAAATTATCATCATGGTTAGTGTTATCTTTTTAACTTCTTTCATTCGCGTTTTTGCACCCCCATGCAATCTCATTAATGCATTTTTATTTTCGTTTGTATTGAAAAGCCACCAATATTCCTGTGTTCTCTTAAAGGCCATTTTGCTATACAAATATACCGCTGTACTTTTCTCTACTTCAGCTTGTGCTAGTACGTATTGTGTATTTATGGTTTTCTGTTACCTTCTCTTGATGCCAAGTTTATCAACTATGCCAATTGTCGCATAATTGAAATTTCTGCTTTCCAAAGGCCATCTAATTCTAATTAGCTGTGGTCTTTTGGTTTTAGTAGGCACGAATTTGCTCTTTTGGAATCAAATAAAGTGTATCTTTACGAGTTACTAATATGTACATGTTTGTGTTCTTGTGGTTATCACTCACTTTCGATTGATGGTGATAAATGAAGCCGCATAGTCCCACACCACATCTCCACTTTATGGAGAATTGTGCACCATTATTATCCTTTAATCTCAAATAAACATTTTTTCATAATCACCGCTTTCAAAAACGGGAAATCAATTCCTGCATTTCGATTATTTCTATTCTCTAAGTTGAATTACGTCAGCAGAAAGATTTAAGTGGGTGTAGCAACCAACGAAAAGCTTACTAAACCTGTGACATAACCTTTAAGACTTTTTTGGATTTGTTATGTTGCTGCTCCACCCCNCCCTCCCCCCCCCCCCCCCCCCCCCCCCCCCCCCACTTCCCCATATCTCTTTTTGGTACGCGTCATTTCGCTCTATCTGCTTACTTCTACCATCTCCTGACGGAGGTCTCTTTGCTGTATCCTGATCTGAGCATTCGCAACACATTAATGTATGGTCTGCTCAATGTATGAACAATTTCAAACCACTTTTCTCTCGTTTAAATTTTTAGAGTTGCGTCAAAGATGAAATTCTACTAGGAGCAGTCGCTTTGAATTTTCATGCTAAGGGTAACTTTGACGAAAGTATACAAAGCAACTCAAACTCAATTTAGGGGAAAATGAAAGGCTTAAAGCTTAACCTATATCGGCTTGAATAGGTGATGAATGATTTGCTGCTTAATTTTCTACTGATTGCATCGACAGCATCCCTACATGCGGTCTTATATGTGATCGTGGGGAGTCAATCTAATCGACGATTAAGTACATGTGAAATGAGGATTGCGAGTTTCTCTCGAGTGCAACGAATCTATCAATTAGACTCTTACAGTGCTAAGTAGATTTCTTTCAATGATTAATTAACTTGAAGCGTATTGATTTTCTATTTAGTATTGTTTGGTCGCCACCACTAGCATAACAATTTCTGACTGTTATTTATTGTCTTCAGGTCTGGCATATGATAATCGGCAACCCTCTGGGCATAACTCGAGAGCTCTTCGAGGGCTGTCTATCTCAAAGCCAACACACAATTCGTCGTCTGGACAGAGAGCGTCTTTTAAATGAAGGCTACGATCTCTCTCCTCCTTCCTCCCATTCACCCTCGAGCACAAAATACGCCACTCTCCCAACTCTTCCTCTTTCACGGATTTCCCGTATCAACTCTTTGCCGAATGAAAGAGACGGAGAGGATGAGTCGTCGGGTAATGGGGAAATAGACAATTCAATCTTGTCTCCTCGTTCACGGCCGTTGCTGCGGCAAGTCAGTTTCAACTTTACCGGGGTAGAGACACCGACGATACCGAGAAAAGTTCTAACTGCTCCTCCTACGCCTCTTTCTCCTCCACCCTCGTTGTCGATTTCGGGAGATCTCTCTTCCAGTTAGTTTTGATATTTGTGTGATTCTAACTAAATTATGGCCCTCATTAAATTTTTTTATTTAACAGTTTTTTGCTAAGGAGGTTCGGTTCCAGTAAGTTATTTGCATGTTCTCGATTTAGCATGATAATTAGATAGAAATTTAGATGGTGTCCATTTCTTTCGCTGATTATTGCCCCAAGTGTTATTAAGAAGTTTTTTTGGTTTTCTCTGCATCTCCCTCCTGTCATCTGACCATTCTGCCCATTCTATTAATTGAAGTCTATGGTTAGAAGTGGATGGAATTTTGAAATGAATCCTTTATTTGGATTGATTTTCTCTTTCTACCCCCCCCCCCCCTCCCTCCTCATATCCATTGTAGTTCAGCACTTATCATTGAAAATTTATACTAATTTTGGCTTATTAAAATAAATGCCAATCCCAATCAAATATGTACTACTATAGACACCTACTCAGGTGCATTTCAGAACAGTCCGGTAAATTCAAAACCAGCTTCCTTTTTGGTTTGTTTCAAATAGCTATAAAGTACCCATTTAGGTAATATGGTCGCCAATTAACAGTCTGTGACAAGCTTCTTGAATACTGATTGTATTCGTTCAAGACAGCTAATTTTAGGTTCGTCTTCTCTGGTTAAACGCTACTTATTTTATAGGTATTGATGTCATTGTTGTAGCCCTAGAACACCTCCCAAGTAACCCCAATCTCCGAATTGACCTTTTTTAATTGCGCCCAGTAATGACTTTTACTTTCAGTTACTTGTAGCAAATATCCGAAATTCTAAGCATTAAATAACGAAGATAATAAACACGTAAAGTTGTCACATTTTTAGGTTATATGCGTTAGTCAATTTTGTTATTAATTATGGTTTTTTACCTTTAGAAACGAAAAATTAATCAAGAGAATACATCAAATTTCATTATAAAATGCTAGTAGAATGTAGGTATTTATTCTTTCAACGATCTCTATCCAAAGCCATCTATGCAATTCGCAGATACAAATAAATTGTAGGGATAAGAAAATCGACCAATTTGATTTCGTATGGCAATAAATAGATATTTCTTGCTGCTTTGAATTTGGAAAGAGTTGGATTTCGCTCCCAGCTTGTCCATCTTCTGTTTGAAATTTCTTTCTAAATTCAAGACAGTTGTTTGACTTCATTACTGGTTCTATATATGTAACTCTTTTCTCTTTTCGACGAAAACCATTGGCACTTGAACGGGCAGAATCGAATCGCAATTTCTCTATCTCGCGCTAATAATTTCTACTTTTTTGTGTGGAAATTTCATGTCATATTTAGCAAATACAGTGGGTTCTTCCAAACTTTTTTATTTATATCAAATGGCAGGCGTTGTGAAAGTTATCATTAGCCCTTTAGTTGACTTCAGGCTTCACAGAGGAGCAGGAACATCAAAGTGAAACAAGTCGAGAGGGGGAGGTTGAACAGAGGAGAGTTTCAAAGATGTAAAAGTGGGAAAAGGTGAGGTGAGTACTGTGAAGTAGTCGAATACGGCATACAATGGGGTGAGGGTAGTTTGAAGTCAGAAGTCAA
>UZAE01013689.1:0-13939 GCA_900617975.1 Rodentolepis nana | reverse complement strand
TTGGTAAAATTCGTAGTTATGTTGCTGTTACTATGCTATTAATTAAATGTGGAGTTTTAATTTGATCTATATTCTTTTGATTGCAACAATAATAACTAATCGTGGATCACATTTCTAATTAATAAACTCTCACCAATTGGTTCCGTATATTCTAAATCAAGGCCATTGAATCGAAATGCTCGACCCCATATGCTAACATGCCACTTTTAATAGTCACTTACAGTTACTCTTCCATGAACTCTGTTCCTTAACAAGTTGTTGTTAATCCTTTCTACTTGCTCTCAGTGTAGCCAGAAACAAATGAAAGTAGAGATGAGATAATTGCCCATCTAATTAAAACAAGAAGACCACAATATCCGAACATTGGACACTCCAGGTCTTTCAGAGGTAAGGAAAGAACCCGACGCCATTAAACCATAAGTAACCGTTAAATGCCAAAAAATTTCGCTATTTTTGTATTCAAATGCTTCGGCGTGCATAGAACTTAAACACTTCTTACTCTGGTTTGACAATAGCAACGGATATTCCGCCACATCTAAACCAATTTAAGCATTTTATTTCCTAATAACAAGAAAAAAGGAATAGAAAAGGAGAGCATTTACGCAATTCACAAATCCTCCTTTTATATATTTAATACAATTATTATGTTTTACAAAAATAGTAGTGACAGAAAAATAGAGACACGTTTAAATGTTCTCTCCATTCGGGTGAGAGAATAGAACTTTCTAGAGTTGGATCACCTCGCCTTGAATTTTGACTGGACCCCTGGTGGGTTCGTCCATCCCCTCAATCATTGCTTCGTGCGATTTGGAAGAGAAGATGAGTCTTGCATAGCTCCCGCCCGAAGCACTACTTGGACGTGCTGCCAGTCCTGGATTCACACAGACAACCCCGTCCACGTCCTAGATGAAAGCGAAAGTTTGCAATACTACTTAAAAATAAATAAGTAGTGGTAGAAATTTAAAAAAGGACGGATCGGTCGTCTAAAGCTCTTTCATTTGGCACAGATATAGCTAGGACTCCGCTTGCCCATATAATATAATGTATACTATCTTTATACATAAGTTGACATTTTATTATTAACAAATAACACACAGAAACGGCGAGATCAACCAAGAAATTTAAATATTTGAACCTAGGAGAGTAACGATAGATAGTGGGGTTTAGAGAGGAGGCGAGAAATAAGGTAAGAAATAGGCCATTGGTGAGTTGACATTCAGGCATTAGAAAGGCTAGCATGTTCACTAGCTCATGTCAAGTGAGTTAACACATACGTATTACATCTCACAGGTCACGAGAAAGATGATGACTGGTGGATAGACCAATTTGCCGATGACCAATCACCAGGGCTAATCCCTTTCAACTAGAAGGGTGGTAAAATATGATATTCTTGCAAGAGCAGCTGAAGAATACGTCCCCCCCCCCTAGCTATTGCATTCAAGTGTTTGTGATTACTATTCTATACAAAGATGATTATATTCTTACGTCTTTCTAATATAAATAACGGAAGCCAATCAACTAAGCGGCAATGCCACTACTCTATCCACTAGTAACATGTACTCAAAATAAGTCTTCTCGGCTTTAAGTGTTTAGAACCTCAGCGCTAACGTCCCAGCTGATTAAACTTACTGTGAACACGAGGAAAGTGGCATACAGTAACTCTTACAAATAACTCAACAAATCTTTAACCACATAAAGTAACTCAGCCCAAATGGAGGGATGATGCTTGCAGTGTCAATACAGATGTCCACAGCACTTACCACTGTACTTAGGGAATAAAGAAGGGTGTTAATGAACATGAACAGAACTTGGGTGGTCTTGCCTTAATAAAGTATTTCAGTCTCGACGGGAAGACAACACAATGTGGTGAATTACTCGAAGGTAAGCGAGCACGCTCCCACCATAGGGGATAGTCCAAAGGTAATTCTTCAGCAGGTGGATGTACAGGATAGTATGTGCCCGAAGCCAAGATGTGTCGACACAGCCGAGAAAGCCGATCACCCGTGCAACTAAACGCATAGAAATCAGGTGGTAGAAGTAATGTATAAGAAAGATAAATGGTCTAAGGAGTGAAACAAGCATACTTTGCGCTAATTTCCTCTGAGCTCATCTGGAAAAGAATATCAGGGGAAGAAACCCCTATATAATAAGGACCAATCTTGATTGTACACGGATCCCAAACGAAAATCACGTTCGCATACCAAGCAGCCTAAGGAAAAAATACAACGAAGAGAGCAAAAAACATATAGATTTCAACACAATTAAATCAGTTTATTACAATCGCGCCTTACCACATCAGGATTCTTAATTGCCCAAGCTGGTTTTGAAATTGGTGGAGTTGGATAGACAGGATTTCCGCAGACCTCTCGCCATGAGGAAACAACGATGAGTTTGATTTTAAGCAGATGGCACCACTCAGCCACTGTATTGAGACGAGTTTGGTAGAGTTCATCAAAAGTGGAATCGCAATACTCCTAAGATTAACAATAAGTTACCAACTTTTCACAATTACTTATAAGCGGAAACACAATTTACTTACTCCAATGAGAGGATGCGAAGAATCAACTAAAGCAGATAGTAGGATTAACACATGTGGCTTGTGTTCCTTAATGCTCTTTAAAAGTGACAATAGAGGCGCAATTTCGTGAGATGTGTTTGTTGTGAAGGGGCCGCAAGCTACAGCTACATGAAGATCCGGCTCGCCTGAAAATTAAGGAACAATATCACAATTGCTGGTGAAATTCAATTCAGTAAAAGTAATTCAAACACAGTAACTCACTGGAAGTGATATACTCGTCTTTCACATCAAAAACTGGGAGGACTATAGGCTTATAAAACTCAAAAGCAGTAAGTGATCTCCCATTGACATTAGAAGCCTTGAAAACTACCGGTTGACCGGCGTAAAGAGAATATTCTAAAGTCGAACTATTGGTAGTAACATCTAACATAACTTTGCCAAGATCTCCACCGCCAGCACGTCTAGTTCCAATGATGCATGCATTAGTGGTGTCTAAGCGCTGATCGACTGGAACAGCTTCCGGACAAACAGCAACTCGGCCAGCTACTATACTGGGTGTTTGAATTCTACTGTGAATTGGTCTAAGAGAAGAAGTGGGATGGCGTTTGGATTTATTTGCATCCTCCTGCAGCTGGGACCTTTGGGAAAGCTCGAGAACACTGGAAAGAGAAAACCGAGATTTTTGAGAGGAGGAAGAATATGCTTCTGGATTTGGTTCGAGAAGTGAAGAGGGAAGAAGCTCGACAATTCGCTTTACTTGCTCCCACGTCCACGAATCGAGGATTTCAGCTTTTGAAATAGCTCGTTGATACATAAATCTAGATGACGTTTTATCGGTAGTTTCTTGAAAGGTCTGAATTCTCCAAGTAAAAGACAAATTTGAAGCAGATGATTCCAACGTTTTATCATCGGATCGATTAGAGAACGTACAAAGCACCTTTTCAAACGGAGATTTTGGTGTATAATCTAAGTAAAAGTTAAATTATTCAAACGACTCAAATTACAAAGTGACGGAGAAATTAGAATAACTAACCTTCATTTGATGTGCTAATTTCATTGAGATTGAATGGTTTTAGGACAGACTTCGGAAACGATTTTCCCAAATATGAACTCATAATATCTGACTGTTCATCAAAATTTTTCATTGAAGTGCTAAATAAGAAGAAAATAAGTATTACAAATGAAAATTCACATTTCTTTTCTCATATCCTCTGGTAAAACATTTAGAGAAGCCGAGAGTTTGACTTCAGATACTTGTGAAGTCTTTGTACCTACGCTTGGAATAAGATTCTGGAAAATAGCTAATATCTAAAGTACCAACCTCTTTTTCAAACAGATCAATATCATTTCGACTGAGATAGTCCGATAAACCACGATTAAGTTTGAATGCAACATATTTTTCAACGAGAGTCGAGGTTGGGAGATCGTATTTAGTAGACAGGGCAGAAACTAAAACTAATCATCATGAAATATTAATATACATTGTTCGATTATTTCATCTTCTTTCACCGACAGACCGAAGGCACTCAAATCGTCCCTAATCTCGTCATAAACTGGATCACCAATCCCAAGCATATCACCAATAAATTCAATACGTTCACAGGATTTGTTTCAAGGCCCTTATTATAATAAATAAAAGTAATTTCATGTATTTTTGAGTTAAGCAGTTTATTTTAATTAATAAAAAATGAAAAAAATTTAAAATTTTCAAATGATTAATTTTCAATATTATTACACTTGCTATTTGAATTTATTTTGCCTAAATAAATTTTATTATATTTTTATTTAGTATTTATTTAGTATACTATAAATACTATACTAAACTATACTATATATATACTATATACTATAGTATATATACTATACTATATACTATACTATATACTATATACTATATACTATAGTATACTATATACTATAGTATACTATATATATACTATACTAAATTTTATGATTTTACAACTGCTAGTTTAAACGTTTATCTTTCTCGGTCTTTTTCAAAACCATATGGTGAGCATGTGGACTTTGTAATATTAGTCCTGCCTAATTGTTCATACCTGCTGATTTGTGCTGGTTTTTGTTTTTTTTTGTGGTAAGCCTGTCTTTTGATAGACTTTCTTGGGCATATTTGTTTAATTTTTTTTCGAATTTTTTATTTTTAATCAAATGGAGTCGTACGGCGTTTTCATTATTTCATTTATCCTTACTATCAATTAGCTAAATTTATTTTGCTTCTTCACGTTATTTTTTCATATTGCTGCATTGAACTTCTTTAATCGTGTTTCGTCTTTTTGTAATAGCTAATGCTCTTGACTTTATGGTCATATGTTTAATTTTCATGGTTTCGTCGTGAACTTCTTAAAATTATCCATATTGATAATGACTTGGGCCAATCAATGAGTCAAACCTGGCTTTTCATTTGGTTTATTCACGTCTGATAAATATATCTGAACAAAATTTTCGCTAACGGAAATAGTGCATTTATAGCTCTTCCACATATTAAAGAAGCTATGAAATCATTACTTTTTTATGATTTCTGTTGATCAGTATTGCTCGGCTTCAGTACTTCATACCTGATTAAGTTTTTCGAGTAGGGTTAGACACTGATGATATCAGATTGCCATTGGGCACTATTTGAAAATATCCATTTTGGATGAATTGGGATAAATCGGTAGTGCAAGATTGAAATTCCTTCAGTATTTCACACCTGGTCGAACTTGTTGTCGAGTGGGGTTGGACACTGATGATATCAGATTGCCATTGGGCACTATTTGAAAATATCCCATTTTGGATGAATTGGGATAAATCGGTAGTGCAAGATTGAAATTCCTTCAGTATTTCACACCTGGTCGAACTTGTTGTCGAGTGGGGTTGGACACTGATGATATCAGATTGCCATTGGGCACTATTTGAAAATATCCCATTTTGGATGAATTGGGATAAATCGGTAGTGCAAGATTGAAATTCCTTCAGTATTTCACACCTGGTCGAACTTGTTGTCGAGTGGGGTTGGACACTGATGATATCAGATTGCCATTGGGCACTATTTGAAAATATCCCATTTTGGATGAATTGGGATAAATCGGTAGTGCAAGATTGAAATTCCTTCAGTATTTCACACCTGGTCGAACTTGTTGTCGAGTGGGGTTGGACACTGATGATATCAGATTGCCATTGGGCACTATTTGAAAATATCCCATTTTGGATGAATTGGGATAAATCGGTAGTGCAAGATTGAAATTCCTTCAGTATTTCACACCTGGTCGAAATTGTTGTCTTATGGGGTTAGACACTGCTGTGAATTCCGAGTTACTTGGTGTCTGAAATCATTTTATCCAATTAGTTTCAAATTACACGTTGGTGATGAATTTTATTCAGTTTTGCCAGACTAAAGCTATCCTGATTAATGGTCATAATTTTTTTTCGATTATAGCAAGAGGACACCTAAAATGAGTAGGAAGTCAAAAGTCATGAAGCGCCGTCTTTTAGCAAAAAAGATGAAAAGAGCTTCCAGCACAAGTTCTGATAGTCCTGCCAAGCCCCAGGTACTTCGAATCAAAAATCCGGAGAAGAAGAAGTTTAAAAAGGAGGCACTTAACTCTTTTGAGGACAAATTAGTAACTGTGAAGAGTCGCCCTCAAACTGCTAAAATTAGTGATAAAACTTCTAAGAAACAGGTGGAAGACAAAAAGAAAATTGTGGCTCCGAAATCGAAAGCTAAAGGTGAATACCAAAAGCCAGCTCATAAAAAGCCCCTCCCAAGTACTGTGCAGTCTGCATCAACTGAAGGTGAGGTTTTCATTTTGTGCTGTTTTATTAGTAAAATTTGCTCCTTTGTATTTAAGTAGTAGCACGTCTGGTCTTTTCTTCTGTTGTTTGGTGTATATGTTATAAATATACTCCATGCAATAATTCACACGTAAGCGAATAATTTGGTGGTTTTAAATATTTTAATATGTGTTTTTAGGCTTGTTGTCCGTGGGAAGTTTTTTAAATGCTAATCATAGTCCTAGACTCTCTTGTACTTGTGCGTGTTTTGAATCCGCTTCAAAACACAGATGATTCATTGCAATGTCTCGCGGTAATAAATAAATATTGTAGCTAATTAAAATCTTTACTTTCCTACTCATTTCCTAATAGTTATCTTGTGATTTTGGATTCGATCCTATTATGCCCATCTATTAAATGGTCGAAATTTCTTGTTTCGATTGCCAGAATAGTTGTTATCAACTGCGTAGTGTTTTTCTTAACTTGGTATATTTAATTGCCTCATTTTTAAGTGTAATTTTTGTTTTCTATCTTTTTATCGCATTGCATTTAGTTTCACCCGGAAGTGACCTTTTAATTTGTCTTTATATTTTCGTATAGCCAATTCCACTTTGTAGCTAAATTCTGAAACATTTCGCTATTCTCATTTTCTTCTCGAAGAACTGATTTTTCTTTAGTTGTGAGTTTTCTTATGCCATAACCAAAAGACAGAATGATGAGGTTTCGTTCATATTGTAAAATATAAAAAAAGTTATTGTTAAATTCATTCTATTTACCTTTGTTTGACATGTCATAGAAAATGGAATCGATAATTTCAATCAATTAGTGGCTTATAACTGGGCCGTAATTGTACAAAGTTTGTCATTTTAGATACTTAATTCAGCCTTCATTCATTGTCTGATATTAAATAAAATTGTATTCAATTGGAATTGTAAAATAAATCGTAGTGCAAAAATTTCTTTTCCTGCCATGATTGAATTAGATTACTCCCCGGTGTAATGTACTTCCTTCATACTAAAATACATTTATGTACCTACTTTTAGTCACTTCAAAGAAGAAGCGCAGGCGTAGTCGTAAGCACAAGGCCAGTGTTCCCGCCAGTCAGTACGTATCAAACGCCCATCAATCCGCCACTAAACGAACCAGGGTCGAGTCAACAATTGTCCCCCGAAAGGGCACTTCAGCTTTTGAACCATCAACCAAGCGACTCAAACGCAAGGCCGAAGAGGAGGCTTCTAGTGACAGTGAACCCGAGCCTATTCATTCCGATTGGCGGCTGAATGACAGTGATGACAGCGAAGAGGAGGTGGAGAAAGATGTGAAATTATCTTTCGGGGATGATGACGAAGTGGATTTAGATACTTCAGAGGATGATATTGACGAAGACCCCATTGAAATCTCCCAAGGTTCTAGTGATGAGGAGGACAGTAGTGAGACTTCTGAAGACTCTGACGGATCGGATTTAGACTCCGGGGAAAATGATTCCCAAGACATGCTTGGTGAAGGTTAGTATATGGGTAGTTTATTGGTATTTATAAGTCGGTCTGTGGTCTTTGTATTTGCCTATTCACTCGTGCTTGTCATAAATACTAAGAGTAGTATACCCAATAACTCTCCTTCTCTTACCTTGTTTCTTTGAATTATTTTTATTAAAATAGTATTTGCGCCTTTTTTTATTGTTCTACTCGCCTCTACGATCTTATTCTTGGAATGTTTTTGCTTTTACTTTTCAACTTGTTTGTTTTTTTTGTATAAGATGGAATATTAAACCTTTTACTGAAAATTTCGCTCTTTAGAAGATTGCTTTTACCGTTTCCCTTTATCATCGATTTTTCAATTATTTCTTCTAAGTTGAAGATAGTTGTTCAACTTCCCGAATATGCCTAATGGATGTTGAATATCCGGAAAGTGATGATACTGATTATGATTTTGTTCCTTACAAAGTCTCCTTTGGTGAAGAAGGTTGGTTGTTAGGCTTTGAAAATCCGTTGTTTTCTTTTCATCAAATTTTCTATATATATGTATATATTTTTAAGTCGAGAGTGATTCATCATCTTCGAGTTACCTTGTGAACTTGAAGCATCGGGACAGTGATGAATCTGATGCTAATTGTATTCCTATGAATTTATCCACAGGTTGGTTGCTCGCCTATGTCGCTATGTTACGGTCCCAACTAGTAATGACACCATATTCGACTGTGCTATTCTATAACGCGATCATTTGCGTCAGTTTTATCATCTAGGGTAATACCAAAAGCGAAGAGAAGCGTGGTTGGCTGAGAGGTAACTATGCCCACTCAACTATCGTATATGGAGCCACCATAGATTTACAGTATCTCAGGTTACTCTAAGTCCATGCTGGTGTTTCTTATCAGTTGGTTACATCTCAACGGCCTTAATTAAGGTCATAATGCGTCTTTAGTTGAGTTTTCTTAACGTGTCATAAAACCATTGACAGGGTACTTTAATCAATATTACAGAATTTAGAGTACAGTCCTGCATCTTATCGGTGTAAATTCATATGAAAAATTGAACAAAATTTACAAAGTGGGGAATGGAGCGATTGAATTTAATTGAACTGGATTTAGGCTGGAAAGTTGGCTTTAATTCGGTTAAATGAATGGGAATTAAACGTTGTGAAAATCTCAAATTTAATTTCAGTAGTACTAAAACCTTCTTTCCAAAGCTTGGTAGTCTAAAGAGGGGTTAATTACACTGCGGGTGGGCGTGTTATTTCCATTCTTTCCATAGTATTAGGTCTTTGTCTGCATTCTTTAAGTCAGTTTGACTTCAAACTTATGCAGACAATTCCAAAGTTAGTCTAGGTGAAGATCGGGAGAGGAAAAGCGGTTAGTTGGATATGCTTTGTTTGTCATTGAATGATTTTCAAGACGGGTTATTTTCTTGCCAGTTTGCTTTTCATCGAGGCGTAATTTTTAGGATCTTGGCTATTTTCGTTTGGGTGCATTGTTTCGATGATTAAGACTTTAGTAAATAATCCATAGGGACTTCTGACACTTCGGAGGAGGAATCTAGTGATAGTTTAGAGGAAGGTTAGTAAGCCTCTATTTGCTACATTTTAGAGCTCTGTTTTTCCTAAACGCTTTTTTCGCTGCTTTTATTGTTAGATTACTTTTTTTATTCGCTTACCATCATCACACGTCCAATGAATAGTGCTGCCAAATGTTTAAGAAAGGAGAATTGGTTCAATTTGTGCTACAATCAAGGAGTCTCTTTGTGGCTGCTCCTATTTTACACTGTAAAAAATCCCAAACAAATTGTTAGATGTCACATTGTAGGCTTATTTTATCTTCCATCGTGCTGCGTACTAAGTTTGCTGTTTAGCCACCGTTATCCTTTTCCTTCAATTGATTTTTTCCCTTATTTTTTATATTTATGCTTATTTATTAAGATATAATATAATATAAGAATATAATATGTTGGCATGGGAATAGTGAAATGGAAAATCATAGCAGTCAGATATTGCACTGGATTTCCTTTTAACTGAGCTATTCCGAGGGATTATTAATCATGTACTATGGCAGTCTCGAACTTAACACCTCTGCTTCGATTTCACTTAAAGGGAGAATTTGGACGTACATTTTGAATCAGGACCACCTGGAAAGCGATGATCCGGAGGATTTAACTTTCATTTGTGTGGAATCCTCCTCAGATGAAGAGAGTTAGTTGCTATCTACGAAAGCAGCTCTTTTGTGGCTTGCTGCTATTATTTTATTTTTGCTCACAGTTCTCTTGGCTTATAAAACGCCAAGACCACTTTGTGCATGTCTGTTAAGGGGGGGGGGGGCTTAATAGGAGACCCATTTACCCTCTAACTGTCCACCTTTACCACGCAACAAAGTAGGAGGTGGCGCCGAAGTCGAGAGCTGAATTGATTAAGAAAATCAGAGATTATAGGCGCTAATCGTTTGCTTCGTTGTTGTGCTCTTTAAGTTAAAAGGTAGCTGTGGATTTAGAGTTCTTTCAAAGATATAAACAATCAGAATAAAGGCTTTAGAGGTTTGCTTAAGGTACCACTCTTAATGTGACGTAAAATGGGTCATTAACCCTGATGTAAGCATTGAACATAGTTTGATCAAGGTATCTCTTTTCCACAGTCTCTATTCAATTTCCTTTGATTATCAATGCAATGTTTTTTGATAAAGGGGGAGGGGAGGGGGGTTTGAAGGGGGTTGTGCTCTGTTGCATTTTTCATCGAATCTAAGTTCCCTAAGGTTTTGGTTATCTATAATCGTATTCATCGCTTTGATTTTTAATATTTTAGCAAATTCCTCAGAGACTTCTGATACCTCGGAGGAGGAATCTAGCGAGGACTCAGAGGAAACATCTACCGACGAAGGTTAGTGAACTTTTATCTGTTGCATTTTGGAAGTCTGCGTTCCTTACCGATAGTTTACTATCGGTGTTTTTTGAAAGTCCGTACATCCGAATAAGCACCCGTCCCAACTATCGTTTCATGAAATGGAATTTTCGTTTAACCGCCCTAGGCTTATTTTTGGTAAACCCCGGTAATACTATTCTTAGCTTTTTACTTTCAGTGAATGGTTTGGCAAACCGATTTGAACGTGAGGAACACTGATTTTGTTGATATTGCGAAACATGGTTTCGCTGTTGACATTAAATTAACAGTTTCGCACCTCATTCACTTGCCAACTGGATTTACGAATTTGGTGACTCGAGCCAATTGATAATTGCCTTGGTGTCTTTTTATGGGCTTTCTGTTTCTTATTACACAATGACTCGAAATATTACTATTATTTCAAATTGCAGACTTTATGATATTTATCATTAGCTTTCCCCCTGGGGGGGGGGGGGGGTACATAATAGCAGTTCCATTAGCTGTCTTGCTTCCCAGTATCTCTGGGTTTCCGTCGTCGTCTTTAGGGATGGACACCGAATCAGGTGGGTTTTCTCCATTTCCACCTGTAGGATACATAGAGGGCATGTGGGTTGAGTTTATACTCCCAATCTCAGAGGGCATGTGGGTTGAGTGTATACTCCCAGTCTGTGAAAGGGCATATGGGTTGAGTGTATACTCCCAATCTGTGAAGGGGGCATGTGGGTTGAGTGTATACTCCCAATCTGTGAAGGTCCATGTGGGTTGAGTGTATACTCCCAATCTGTGAAGGTGTACATGTGGGTTGAGTTTATACTCCCAATCTGTGAAGGCGTTTTGCCAGACAATCCTGTTCGGTACGTAGCCTAAATTCAGCAACGGCTTCGATTCTTGGTCAGTCGGCTATGTCGGAGTGTGCTACTGTCCACTGTTCCTCCTTTATTCGAACTTTAAGTTTGTTGCACCTTGAGGTCTTGAATTCTCTCCTTTCGAGCTTTAATTTCGTTGCACATTGAGGTCGGGAATTCTTTTCTGATTAAGGCCTTCATTGTTGTCCTTGAATGTAATTCTCTCCTGATTAAGGCCTTCATTGTGTGGAAAGACATCGGCCGATCCATGCATAGCAAAATCGTTGTCCCCTTCTTAGTAAGTGCGTCAGCAAGCTCATTGCCTTTAATGCCACTGACCAGGAATTCATTGTAGGACCACTGTTTTGTTTTTTTCTCTCAGCAGCTGATAGAGATATTTACATTCGAATGTCTCAGCTGTTTTGGGTGACTATGACTCGAAATAAGCTTTAAGAGATTGATGGAGAGTTTTATATTTTCCTAACGCGAATTTTTTTCGTAAAGATCTTATTCCCTACTATCATTCTCAGGTGTGCTTGCTCGTTTTTCCATATATATTTATAATTTAAAAGAGCAAAATACCTGTTGACCATTCCCCTCCCACACCCACCCTTAATTTTCTCTATTCGTAGAAAAATCAGAAGAATCCACTGTGGTTCATTGTGTATACAGGGAGATTTTTGATTGTTTTGAATTGTGACAAAATCGCCTGTTGATGTTCCCCATTTATTCCCGTACCATTGTTGTTTTTATAAGTATATAGTTCTCATTTTCTCTTTTATTTAGAATGTTGAAAATACGCTCTACTTATGTGTTTTTAGTAGAAGGGGATATCGCATGCTTGCAAAAGTAAAACAATTTGCACCAACTGTTAGTTCAAAGCAGGGTTGAAGCGCTCCGTTAGGTTGTAGCCGTAAACCAATTATGGTTCTTTGTAGAAATCAAGATTGAATGGAAGAGTGTAAGGACTTATAAGAGTAAAGAGGGTAGAAAGATACACCAAGAAGTATTACTTTTTTGCACGGAAGGGAAGCAACCATCTTGTCATAATGACTGTCTCTGTCAGTTGAAAATTATCGCCAAGTCACTCTGTGCGTTTGCATGTGTCACCGCTTACTATATGATGGTGTTTCTAGTTTGGTTTACTTCCTTTTGTTAGTGGAAACAGGTTCTGTGGCTCACACACATGGAAGTCGAAGTAGTAGGGGTCTTAAGAAACTTAAAACCATCACACTTGCTTTGATGTTTTCATTATAGATGACTCGCGGGAATATGATTTGAGTGGCATTATCAGTAAAATGGAAGATTCTATAACCGAAAAAGGTACGCAAATGTCACTGAAATATAAGCTCTATCGCTCTCTGTTCCCCCCCCCCCCTCCCTCGATGTTCTTATTAATTTACTATTCATTAAACAAAGCTAATAATTATTTAAATCAATTTTCTGAGATTTTATTTAAGATAGTTATTCCTTGTTGAAATCTCCCGATCTGTCTAATTTAACAGGCTGGTTCGAAGTGTTATTTTAAAAGTCTTAGGGTTACCTTTTCTTGCGAATTTCACCTGGTAATGCTGTTTGCATCATGGTGTTAAGTTGCTTGGAGAAGGACTATTCTAATTTCTCTTGATCTTCCAAACTCGATTTGTCATTGGCTGTTATCTCAATTAACTTTTAGCCATGAATAGTACCGACTTCTTAAAATATATATTCAGCGAGGATGATGATTTGGTGTAGAGCTCAGACAAGGAGGGTTCGCGTATATTGTAAAAGAATACGTCGGTTAAAAATAAGCTCTCAAATTTGTGATTGCTGTTTTCTCCTCAGCAACCCTAATGGCTAATATTCTGTATACCCTTGTTAAATCGAGCTCTCCTGAGAAGCTTTCACTTCTGAAGTTAAGCGCACTTCAAGGATAATGAGAGACCGTGGTATGGGACCAGCAGTCTCCCCCAAGTGTGAACTTACCCTCTCATATCATATTTGTTCTCATGAGAAGCGCCGACTTTATTTTTCTCATTATAGTCCAGGGGTTCGAAGCCATTCTCTTGAACAGAATGCATTCAATCACAATGGTTAAATGAAGGTGTCACATTTCGAGTTGTATGTTGCTGCTCTTTTTCACAAAATTGGTGTATTGCAATGGGTTTCATGAGAGCCTTCTTACCTGTAACATTTTTTTTCAAATGGCAGGCTTTATGATATTTATCATTAGCCCTTAAAATTTGACTTCAGCTTCCCCCATGGGTGGGGGTGGGGGGNCGGGGGGGGGGGGGGGGGGGGGGGGGGGGGTACATATATAGCAGTTCATTAGCTGTCTTGCTTCCCAGTATCTCTATCTTTCCGTCGTTGTCTCTAGAGCTGGATACCGAATCAGGTTGGTTTTCTCCATTTCCTGTAGGTTACATAGGTGGCATGTGGGTTGAGTTTATACTCCCAATCTGTGAAGGCG
>UZAE01013688.1:0-20078 GCA_900617975.1 Rodentolepis nana | reverse complement strand
AATTTTACCATTTAAAGAGTTTTGCATGGAACGAAACAAATGGTAATCCGAAGGCGCAAGGTGAGGGCTATATATTGTGGGTGTGACAAAACATCCCAACCCAGTTCCAATAATTTTTGCCGAGTAACCAAAGATGTGTGGGGCCTTGCGTTATCATGATGGAAAACAACACCCTTCCGATTTGATAATGCCGGCCGCTTATCTTCAATTGCATCCTTCAGTTTTTCGAGTTCTTCAACATACACATTTGAATTTATCATTTGGTTCTGCGCCTCAATAGTTCAAAATATAAAATTCCTTTGTGATCTCACCAGACTGACAGCATAATCTTTTTTGGGGGGTGAATCTCTGCTTTTGATACTGTTTGGGCTGGTTGATCTTGCTTCACCCATGATCTCTTGCGAGTAACATTGTTATAAACTATCCACTTTTCGTCGCCAGTAACTAGGTTCTTCAGAAATGGATCATTCTCATTGCGTTTCAGTAGCGGCGAAACACAGATGCTAATCCGTTGCGTCAAATGAATTTCCTTTAACTGGTGAGGAATCCATAAATCAAGTTTCTTGACATAACCAAGGGTTTTTAATTTTTTTTTCAATGCATGTATGCGACACATTGAGCTTCTCTGCAATATCTCGTGTTGTGCTGTGACGATTTGAATCGCTAATAGCCTTGATATGGGTTTCATCCACTTCGACTGGGCGGCCAGATCGTTGTGAATGTTTCAGTGAAAAATCACCGGAACGAAATCTTTCAAACCAATTTCGACACTGCCTTTCTTTTAAGGCTTCATCTCCATATACGGCACATAACTTCTTCTGTGCTTGCGATGCGTTCTTGCCTTTTCGGAAGTAATACAATAAAATGTGTCGGAAGTGCACGTCCTGTTCTTTCATTTTTAAATTGAGATAAAAACAAAACTAAAGAACTAAACAAAAAAATTTTTTTACTTATTAATCTAGAAGCCCATATTGTAAGAAAAAAATATAGGTTAGATGCTCTGGCCACGTTAACAAAACAAAAGAAAGTATAGAGCGAATCCGTCAACAAAAACGGCAGTGCCTTAGTTGCCAACCCAATATTTTCCTATTTTTTCAATCGACTATGTTTCAAATCAGTGAATATTCAGGGAAAGCGAATTTTTATGAAATAATGATTGCATATAAAACGTTATTAATGGAACATTAGCTGCGTAATTTTTCGAAATCAGTCGATTTTCATAGTATTACCATTTTCTGCTTAAACTACTTACTTAAATTTTTTATTAATCAAACATATATTTTAGAATACAATTAGAAATCTAAAAAATATACCTTTAAATGTCTAAAATATGTCGGGATTTCACGTTTTCTTTCTTTTTTAACGTAGTTGTTTTCAGGTTTTGAGTTGGGCATTTTGCTACGCTTATCAAAATGGAATTAACTACTGTGATTTACTTTAAAAAGCTGACAATTAATCCATGATACCCCATTTGGGTACAAGGGCATGGACCTTGTCACTAAAATTATTAAGAATTTAAATGGAGTTAAATAGTTCTTTTTTTTAATCTCAAACCCTTTTTTAAATATTTGTCGTTGCAATTGGTTTTATCTTTAATGCAAACAAATATTACATTTGTTTTCCGTAAAATTGTCTCACAAACTTACTCACGTTTATCGTCACTATTTGTTGTATGATTAATTTTACTCAAGAATGGAAACATATGCAACAATAGATCGTCATCAAAGTAATAGAGGCTGCAAATAGACTTTCAGTGATCCCCTATTTTTTCGCTGATGTATATTTATAAATGTTTAATTGACATTTTTCTAGGACTGTTGTAATCAAACAGGAACGTAAGATATCTACTTTCTAAGTTAATGTCATTCGAACATAATTCTCTCACCAATATCAACCTCAATACGAAATGTAAAATGCAAATATGTCTTTCAACAAGGTTTTCAAAAATTTGTTCCTCCAAACAAAGTTGTTTCATCTCTAAAGTTTGCTTAAACTCAACGACTAAGATTTATTTAAGGAAAGGCTAATTTGCAATCGAATCACGTCTTCAACAAGTTCGTCTTTCGTTCCATATAACCATTATTCTCCTAAATTATAGAATTTGAAATTGCAAATCGAGGGAATTTGTCATTCAATTAAAACTTTATTAGCCGTCAAGTCAGTCCCATAGTAATATTCAACAAAACATTAAGCCATACCATTAAGATTAAATTGAAGCATTTAATTCTTGGTCATTCCAAACCTACAGCAATTCTATGTTTGTACAAACCGAATTTAATCTGAAATATTCAATTATATTTATTATTATTATTATTTATTTTATTTATCTACTTAAGAAAATTTCATGCACTTTTCTCTAAATCACATTATTTTTCTAAAATTCTGCTCCAAAATTGATCGCGATTCGCCTATATACCTTTGAACGACATAATATCTACTTCACATATTTTTGTAGAGCAACATATTACAATGTTGACCAAAAAATTTGGTCGGTTAACAAATTGATAATTGTGGCGAAAGGTAAATCCGATTTTTATAGGTTTTTTTATGAAACATATGCAGTTTCCTTCCATCGATTAACATAATGCCTGCAGTATGCTTAAAAAACATAGTTCCTAAATAGGTTTTTAAGAAAAGCAAATACCATAACCGAATTTAAAATATCTGCGATTAATTTCCTAACCAGTCTAATACTTAAATTTTTTCTCTGCATGATCGCAAGTATGAGGTGGCTGAGCAACACGTTTTATTACAAGCAATCAGATTTATTATAAATACGTCTATGCTATAATGATGGATTTTGAAGAATGAACAAGAACATGACAAAACGGCTTTGTTATTGAAGTAGACCAATGAACAGAAAAATGCCAAGATTATTAGACAAGAAGTTGAAAGAAGCAGCATAAGGAAACTATTACAATAAGTTCTGCTTCACTACGGACGTCCTAAAAAGATTTATTTAAATAAACGGTGATAATACTTTTCGAGCAGATACGAAATTTATTTTGCCCATAATCACCCTGAATGGCTTAGTTACGTCAACCATTGAAGTGAGAATAATGTTTAAACATTCATCTCAAAAGTATTTGCAAAAACTTTTCTTAGTTATATAAGTGTAATGGGGAGCAGTCTTGTAGTTAAGTTCAGAATGCCTTTAAAGATGATATAGAATCAAAACTTTAAGCTGGTGTTGTATCAATTATTCTTTCCCGACTAACATTTTTCAAACGGACCATCCGTTTCAGGATTTTAAGAAGAGTTAACAAATTTATGAAAAAGGTGGTAGACAATGGATCTTGAATGAATTAAGAAAATTGATGAAAGACATTCAAAAGAACTGGACAGCAACTAGAACGGAGTTGCGAGTGCCAATATCTGTGATCTGACGGCTTTATAACTGGTTTTAAATGACTATGAATATTGGTGTCCTTTTAGATCGATTTTCATAACAGATAAGTCGCATAAATAATCGCGAATTTTATTTAAAAAGATAATCCTGCAAAGTTCATGATTTCAAATTTAGCAGATTTCTAAAGTTAAAGTGCATTTAAAACACAAAATACTGTCAGGTATGAAACAAATTCGTTTAAGGTGATTCGCATGAAGCTGCAAGTGGTCCGTACAATTTCATATTATCATGATTTTAATCAACTTCAACGATATATTAGACTTTGGGATCATTTTAAAGTCCTCTGTATTTGATAGGCTTGAGCAGTGGCAATTCTGTAATAGTTCTGGAGAAAGTACTCAAATTCCTTCCTAAAACTCTTACATTTCCAATGGATACCTGTATTAATTGTACTATCTACACAATTGTTTTGATAAGGCTTTTAAATTAACGAACATGGAGATTATTGCCATTTGTTCAAAATTTCAATAAAAATATATCCCTGCCAAATTCGAGCATTGCTTCTTTACTAAAATAATGTTTATCTGCAAGATCCCTGCAGAAACAAACGCAATCAGCCTCTAATCGATTTTTTGCATGTTGGCGTTTTCCAGTCTCCACGAGAATACATGAATTAGCATTGTTTGGCTACATTAACATTTCAAACGCCACGGATTCTACTCATCTTGAATATTTATAATCTGCAGCAATATTTCTATGTTTAACCGGAAATATAATCGGATGCCATTCTACTTGAATTAAGTATAAAATTGATATTTTCTTAAGTTTCATAATTTTAGCAAAATTTTAGAACATTTTAAAGTTTATTAAGAACACAATTTCAATATTTTTGAACTTTCGTTTATTTTTTTTTCAAATTTTTAATAGAATTGAGTGAAATAAGTTTTAATTCGCATGCATTTAAATAAGCATCGCAAGTACCAAAAGTATTTTGGTTCGGCGGCATATGTATAATTACATTATTATTTATTTTAATGTAAACGATTTTCAAATTTTGCAAAACGGCAGTTTAATGATACTTGTTATTACTTAAATGAAATGATGTCAAACGTGGACCAATTTTGCCCTGGTCATCAATAATGGCCTTGCGTAAATTTCAGCATTTAAAGATTTCAGTTTCGCTTATTTAAGGTTATGAAATGCATTTTAGACAAATATTTAATAGAAAATTCCGTTTTTTTCAGTCGTCGACGAATATTTTGCAAGTTTGTTAAAACTCAGTGCTTTAATTTGAGGTCTTCATGTTGCCTTTAACTAATTCATTCCGTCTGAGGAGATTAAAATTCGTGCTACCAGCATATTCATTGCATATTGCATGACTACCATGATGTCGAATTGCTAAGGTCTTTAAAAGAATCGTGCCCTTTCTAAAACGTCTTTTTATGTTATTTACATAGTGAATTTACAAGTGAGAAAATATTTAAAATATGCCAGACGCTTAGGCGTAAATTGATTTAAATTAATCTGGATAAAGTTTGAGCAGTTTGCAGCATTATTTACAGTCGTTTACAGGTTCAATTACATTTGCAACGCTAATTTAGAAAATTATTATGGCAAAATATTTTAAGACCCCAACCTGCATTCTTCCTTCCATCTTCAGCCGTCATAATGTCCTAGCAATATTGTTAATTTTCAACTGAGTTCTTTAATTTTTTCCCAGCGTGTTGTCAAATTAGTTGGCAATTTGAATTTTTAATAATTCAAGATAAATAAAATGAGGCTTTTAAGCTCTTGATTATTATTATTTTCATTTGTTAAGGTTTGCAATAGGTTATTTCGAAGTATTAAACCAAATAGCGCATTTATGGACCTTTAACTGTCTACATATATATCAAATGATGCAAATTAAAATGCTATTGGTTAACAACACGTTTTAAAAAGCGTGAAATTTGTAATAATATTGTAAATGCTCTGTATTCATTTGTTCCCATGTTATTTTTTGTCTTGTTTATTTTAATGACAATTACTAGGCTGAAGAAATTTTGCTTAAACCAAAACATTTTGTAGCACTTTTCTTTGTAAATATGCGTCATATTTTATTTGTGCTTCTTGTTGTCATATGCTTGGATTAAAATCAAAATGCATTTTAAGTTAACTATGTTCCTTGTGGCACCATGTTATCTAATTAAATCTGGCTTTGAGCTAAGCTAACAAACTCTCAATTTACGAACTCCATAGATCTCTTGCATTTTTTTTCATTGTGAACAACTCTGCATACTGTTTAACTCTATTATCGATAAACTGCATGTATATATATATATTGCAAAAAAATGAAATTCGCTAATTACTTTTTTCAAATGCGATTCCCTTTTATTAAGTGAAAGATTGATATGCGAAAATTTTGAATAATGCAATTTGAATTTTAAAGGAGTACGCCAATTTTTCTTTCTTTTATAAGACTATTTTAAGATATTTCATATTTTATTTTTTTCTGAGTGAGCAAATTATATATGGAAGAATGATTTACAAAAAAAGTTAAATTTATTGTCTAATTTGCGAGTTTATATTATGAACATCTATACTTGTATTCACAAGTGGGCATGAACATTCAAAAATTGAATAATACATTATAGTAACTAGATAACATGAAAAAATTCTTTTGAATTACATCGAATGCTAATAAATTAGTTAAAATAATTCAAAACTCAGATTGTTTGTCACATTAGCAACAAGTCATTTACTTCTATAGTCAAATGAAATTATACCTGAATTTGAAAGAGTGCATTATATCTTCAGGGTCAATGTGATTATCAATTGAGAAGTGTGTTCAGGACTGCAGTGAATGAATAACTTCCCACTGCATTGATAATCTTCATGCAAAGAGCAAATGAAATGTTACTGAATTTCGGCAAGTAAAGCAGGTAATGCTATATAATTTTGACATCAAACTGCAATATGGATTCAAGCACAAATTTACTTGATTGTAAGTGTGTGCAAATCCAGAGTCTAATGTAAATATAACATAAATTGTGTTTTTCATATTGAGCTATTATTTTTATTGTCAACGTCAACATCATATAAATCGAAAAAATTTGACGACAGCACTCTGACAACTGTTTTATCTACCATTCCTTAATTGCTAATAGGGGCTCAGCGTCTTTACTCCGCGCAACTTTAAATTGCGCTTTCAAACAAATTACTACAACTAGCAAACCTTATAGTAAAAATAAAATCTTACACCACTGAAATGGGAGGAACTGGTCTGAAAACATACCTTTTAATGAATAACGTATTCGCATAAATACGTATTCAATATCATCGTCATCTAAAGGCATATTAAATGTTTGACTTAATCCGCAGCTCAGTCTGTTATAAATCTATTAAATTTTCAACTTATTAACAGCTCCACTGGCCTTGCATTCTCTACTCTATGTACGTTCATACAAGATTTTTTAAAATTTTACTTTGAACAACAAAATTAATATTATTAATACAAAATTATCCTTAAAAATATGAAGTGCGTTTTCAACTAAACTTAAGTACTTATTATAATAATAAACAAATATATGAGTATTTGGTAAGAGATAAGTGCTTTTCAATGAGCGACATATTGGCAGATTCAAGGGCTTAAAATGTGGGACCTTTCTAATCTTATCAAGTTGAACGCAAATTTACACAGTTAAGACCAAAGCTATGAAAAGTGTAAAACGCGAAGTGTGCGTAGCGCATTATCCAGTACTATATGTATTTCACAAAGGAATACTTTGTAAAACAAGTGAAACTGTAGCAATCAATACCTTGGTGAACGCAGCATAAAATGTGAATAGAAGGACCAAAATTAAAAACGTGGAATTAATTGTGGGAAACAATCGTTTCCAACTAATTTACTTGTTGTAAAATACTTACCTCGTCTTGTCCAGTTACTAAATAGGGGTGGTATATTTGTGAGACAGGTCATCGTTCTTCACGGGAACGCATTCGCCGGCAAACAATATTCTTTAATAAGCTTTTGGCTGTTTAATCGAATCTGCCGTGTTGGTCATGACTAGCCTTACGGCGTGTTGAATCTTACCACAATATAATTCCTAAATAAACGTGTTCCATGCAATACGCCTGTTTCCATTATAGCTGATCTGTAGCTTAGTTAGTTCAAATAGTCTAGTCAGCTATAGAAGATTCTACAACAGAGATTTCTGAACCAGTCATGGCTTTCCTAGTGCAGCGACCCGATGCACTTTAACGGATTTCGCTATCAAATTGATAAAAAAATGAAAATTTTTGAGCCATAAACAAACTAACTATTAAAAAATATGAGTACACAAATGAAAAGAATTAATTTAATCCACTGCTGAACAAACATAATTAGTTAAAGCTGTGCACAAAAGAGATAATGCATGAAATTGTCAAAATAAAAATAGTTGAAATTTTTTTCAAATAATCTGTGAGCACACTTTTGTTGAGAGTAAAATGTGATTTAAATTAAATTTACTAGAGGCGAACATATATACAAATGCATGTCCATTATTTTCGAGATTGGGATAAGTGACCGAAGTTATTGTTATGGTTCACTCGACTAAGGAAAATGGTTATTATTATTGTTTTATCCTATAATATGAAATCTTATTCAAACAACCAGTGCGTTTTTGCGCAAAACAATTTTGTGCTGGGATGGACATTCGAGTTTAAGAATTACTTCACAATAAATAAAATGAAAATCCCAATATTTGGATATCAAATCAATGAAATGGTTCCTACAGGCCTACATGATTCTGTGCTTGAAAAAAGGGCCATACAATAGCAATCAATTTAAATAAATGCATTTGATTTGCGTTGGGGATAGGCGAGGTGATTGCAGTTTCCATGCATAGATAGAAAAATTTTATTATGATTCAGTTCTCATTGAATACATATTACACATTTCCTTCCACATTTTAATAAGATTTAGGGCAAATCATTTTAAATGTAGTAATAAGCAGGACGTAGTTGTCATTTACAAATTTTAAAATTTACAATTTTTAGTTATAGATGATGTCATGCTTAATTTTAGGTTTGTTTTTATTTTCTAGCAGACAACATTATCCAACATGTCAATCATCAATAAAATTTGAATTGAAATGAGGAACAAAACAGTTACCTTCAATTATTCCAATGAAATAAAATTTCCTGCATACGCTTAAGTTAAAACGTTAACATTTTCCATTTAAAAACTCAATTAACCTATTACTTCAAACAATGCTTTAATTTTTAAAATCTAATGTAAACATTTAAGTTAAACTCCGCACATTATATTTCAAATATTGACACCATTCAGCGCCAGATTTGCCTGCTATTTTGATTATTTAAATTTTAAGGTTAGCCCTAAACAGATTTCAATTTCATGTAGACGCTTAACTTTGTCCTAAATCTTACTTTTTAAATATTTAGAAAGACTGATTATAAGCATAAAATACACACCCTTCATAATCTCTTTCGGCAACAGGACGAAAAAACAAAAATAGCGAATAAACTACACAGTGAAAAGCTTCAAATGTCTTGTTAATGTTTGGTTAATATTTTAAGTAATGAAGCAAAAATTAATTGATAATCAACTTACGAAATTCAAATCCCAAAGATGTGCAGAACATTTGGTGCTAGTATTAACACTGCTATGATTGCCATCTCCAAATTCCTTTATAATCAAAGAACATTATGATCGGATTTATTATTTTGATATTTTGTGTATTCATTTCCTTTAATAGTGATTTATATTGCTGCTCGTATTGAATAAAGTGAGTTCCTATTTATTTTCATAAATAATGAAATATGATAACAAATGGAAACTTTTGGCGTTTAATTATTTTTAATAGAGTAGTAAATTTGAATCTTATCATCAATTTTTCATCATAAGGAAATATTCTGTCAATCTTACCAAATCTAAGTAATAAAATGGATCTTTATCAATTTATTTAGTAGCGCCGTAGAGAATTTCAATCAACAAATTAAAAAATAAATATTTACTATATATGGTAAGGAAAAGATAGCAAAATGGGAGAATGATTCTAGCACTCTCGGGATTTGAAAATAGTTTCGGGCATTCAGTCAGTAAGTATTTATGTTTCAAATTAAAAAAATGCGATAATAATAAAGCCTGGTAATTGTAGACATCGGAAAATATGATCGTTAATGTCTATCATTATGACTTAAAGTTAAACTGGATGATGAAACGATGTTTACGGCATTTAAACAATTGAAGAATCAGATATAATTTGTAAAGAAACAACGTATCAAATTCGATGTAAAAGCTTACGAACCCTGGTTTGACAATTTGGCTTAATGGCACAAAGGGTACCATTTTGAAAAACGTGTTTTAGTTGGTCATAGATCAAATAAAATTCATATACATTTTTGGGTTTAGTTTTAACAAACAAGACAATCACCAAAGAAAATGAAATATATTGCTAATTTTTGGAACGTGCCTTTGAGTTGATTGGCTACATGTAGAAATAAATATCTCATCTTTAAAATCAGCCAGGTAGTGGAAAAGAAGCACACTAAGCGAAACCTATGAAATCCGGCTTAAAAATTATTACAGTGGTGATGGAGAATGTAATCTAATTGCTTCTCATTGCATTTTTTATTGACGAATTCTAATATTGCTTTAATTATATACAGTTTCTGAGCGTCATCTTTCTTGCTGTTCTGTTTTTCACGGCACAAGCCTATGCATGTGACAGAGAGGGAGCAAGGAGATGGGACGATTATACGTTTGGTAGTTAAAAAATAAAAACTTTTAAATGATCTTCTTTATATTTTTGACTTTTTTGTATGGTGAACTTATTACTAGAATAAATAAAGAAAATCCAAGATGCTAAAAAATACAAGTGCTTAAACGAGCTAGAACACCTCTAACTTTAAATTTTCGTGTTCTATAGTGAAATCTAATGTATGTATCACAAAGCATGGCAATTATTTCTTAAAAATTGTTGACTGAAACAGAGACGCATGCAATTGGATATTTCAAATAAAATGTTTTGTTCGAGATTGAAATGTAAATTGACTAGGTAAGAATTAAGTAGTAGATAACAACCTAATTATTAAGACGTGTATAATGAATCGATTTATTCTGACATGGAGCATTATTATAAATGAGTGTTTCTTTAAAAGAAATATTTATTCAAATCGATGTTTTATGATGATATTGAAGAGATTTTCGGTATTATGATATTGCTTCTTTGGCATTTAAATCGCAAAACTTTTAAGAGTAGCTCTAAAAAAATTTCAGACATAGGGGTAAGGGTGAGGCTACTGAAATTGAGTGATTTCGTTGATTCGAGTAATTTTATGCGAAGGGTTGTTTGCTTTGTTGGGTTTAACCTCAAAAAGTTCCATATTTGAACTACTTACGATTATACACAATGAAATAAAATCTCATTAAGGCTTTGAAATGGGATAATTTTCTTTGTTTATGCATGACGCACTTAGAGAGCATTAGCTTTTATTTGTCAATTAAATTGCTCATCAATTATTTTTGAACGACCTTGATGTGAGAAATCAATTTCAGAATTTGCGTTAGTGCAGTTGTTTACGAAACGATACTTCCTATATTACACTTGGCTACCAAAATGATTCTCCACAACTTCCATGTCAACGCCATTTTGACTTAAGATGCGAAAATAAAAACTTTCTTTCGCATTTAGCACAGTCAGCAAAATGTACAATAATTATAAGGTTTAAAAAACTAACCAAATTCCGTTTGATATGTAAAATAAGTTAACACCTCATTCAAAATCCTTTTGAGTTTTATTTTATTTAACATTGGTTCCCATTGCCAGTTTTCCCCAGTTTTCAAATGTATTTACTTTGTTGATTTTTTCAACTACATAAGTACAACGGTTGACACCGAGAGTGGAAATTTAAAAAATTAATGTCTTTAACCATACTTGTGTAATGACTGTAATCAATTAAAAAATTCCACTTTGCATATTTGTTGAAAATAATTTTACTCCACTATTACAATGATACAACTCAGCGTTTATCATTATATGACCTACTGCATAGGTGGAAATTCGCTATTAAAAATAATGACCACAAGCAGCTTGCCGAGTGAAAGACAGATGAAGAAGTAATGTTAATGGTGATGATGTAAGCTTCAAATTAAGTTAAGCAAGACAAATATCAAGAATCCCAAATAAATTCAAGATAGTTCTAAGGAAGGAGATAAAAGATAAATGTCCAAACGTCATTCAGTACCATTTACAATGCAAACGCTGGTTGAAAAAAGACATATCAATGAAAGGAATGGATTTTAGTAGGGTTATTTGCAAAGGTTTAAGCGTCAACCAACCCTTATGCACTCCTATTCAAACGCTTAAACAATGACAACCTTAAAACAAATATGAAAAGGTGACTTTATAAGAAATAAAACAACTATGGTAAACCCGGAAAAAATTGTTAAATAGTACAATTTAGAGCTATAATAGCGTCCATGGTGCGTTTTGATAAAGAACTATTAACTAAAATTAAAAAATATAGGACTATTTTCGATTTAGCTTTAAGGACCTAATTGAATATCTTCCGCTCTTAGTTAATTTGCAGTGAATGATTGAATTATCTTCAGTGTTTTTACAAGGTACAATAACGATTAATGTGCAATTTTTTATTTCCATGATGCTCCTTTACTTAACCCTAATTTGCACACAAATTATATTCAAATCTATGAAAGATAGGGAAACTCCATTGCACAATGTCGCTTCATATTGTCATTCTAAATGGGTATTTTCCATAAGGCTCTACTGTATTCGTTAAACTTGGTTAATTGGAAAATCATATGAATACAAGCCAAATGATTTTTTACTGTTTATTTTCCTTTAGAGAAAAATATGAAAATGTTGTTACGGATTCATTGAAAAAGTGGAGAAGGATCCACATGTTGTCGAAATAAAGTGCCAGACATCTTGAATGCAAACCTAAGTACACAAAGTTGTAGCTATTCATTAAAAAATGGTTTTAAATTTATGTTAAATCGCATAATATTTTAGAATGAAGATGAAAAAATGGAGTTTCCCCGCTGGTCATTACTGTAAATCAATTTAAATCAATAACGAAGATACATACACTGATTTAATTTTTGTCATACTAAATATTTTGATGAGCCAGTTATGCCATACATGTAGCATTGCGTCATTAAACTGTATTTAGCAGTTTTACTTGCGAAATCTTAGTACCAGTTAATGTACCCTTTTCGAAAATTTTACTTTCAAGATTATCGATTTGTATATAACTCCTTAATTATCAACGTTATACTTACAGAACTTTTTTATAACCTTCATCGTTAATCTGCCAATATCTTCAAGCACGAGCATCTAATGGTGTCGTCTCCTTCGTACAAGATATTCATTGTCATTTGGTAAAATAAAATACCCAATTATCGCTTTTTAAATATATTTCTTATCATTACGAAGTTATTCATTCTCTTGCCATGATGTATTTTTTATTTGGGGGCGTTGCTCAAAAACACTTAAGAGCTCAAACTTAAATAAGCTCAAAAGAAATCATAATTTATGTTCATTAATAGGGGTTTGCGAAAGACTTACCTCCACGTGGTGCACCATGGGCAACGTATACTCATAGGGCAAAAAAGGTCTAATAACCGGCAGTTTATTTCAAACTACCATGACCCCGATGTATGTCATATTTAACTACTTTCACATTACTCGCCTCACCTTTTTTATGCTTTGTGTCTGTTCCTTTATTCCACACCCCCCCTCTCGACTTTTTCCACTCTGATGTTCCTTCTCTTCTGTTGAGCCTGAAATCTACTAAAGGGCTAATGATAACTATCAAATCGCCTGTTATTTGATATAAATAAATGTTCATTAATAGCTTTTTTCAAATGGCAGGCTTTATGATATTTATCATTAGCATTTAAACTTTGACTTCAGCTTCCCCCAATGGGGGGTACATACATAGCAGTTAATTAATAGCCGTTTATTAGCTGTCTTCTAGCTCACCAGTATCTCTGGGTTCCGTCGTTGTCTTTAGAGCTGGACAACAGATCAGGTGGGTCTTCTCCGTTTCCTCCTGTCGGTTACATAGTGGGCATGTGGGTTGAGTGCATACTCCCAATCTGTGAAATTGTTTTGCCAGACAATCGTGGCCCGGTACATAGTCTTAACTCAGCAAAGGCTTCGATTCTTGGCCAATCGGCTACGTCGGAGAGTGCCACTGTCTACTGTTTCTCCTTTGTTCGAGCTTTAAGTTCGTTGCACCTTGAGGTCTTAAATTCTCTTCTGATTAAGGCCTTCATAATTGGCATAGTGCTACCCTAATGGCCTCTATTTCTCCTTCAACAGCGGATCTATTGTGTCTCGCTGCTGGGTAGAAAGAGAAGAGTTCAGAATAGACACCTGCACCAACGTTTGCTTAGTTTTCTATGTAGGACCCATCAGTGAAGACTTGGAGCCATTGATCTGCAGGATAGTTGACATTAATTTCTCAAGGACCAGTGAGCGCATTTATTTTGGAGATGTGTTTGCTTTCCTGAATAATTAAGCATTTGGGAGCAACACACAACATCAGTGTATTCTAATGGGTTCATGTGTAGAGTGAAGATTATTGGTTTATAATCGATTTAAATGCTTTCTTCAGTTCTCAAGCTTTCTGTTTTAGACAGGTTTGCATTTTCAGATGTATTGTTTTTTTCACAGAGGTGCTGAAGAATTTATCCATGGGAATGCGCAATTGCTTCTCAAACAGGATCAAGGCCTTTTCTTTGATAAGGGAACATATCGTAGTGCTTCCTGTAACTAGGAGCATTGCATCAATGGGTGTTGATTTAATCCCTCCAGCCCCATACGCTACTAGCATGACGCTTCAGTACATTCAGTCTATTGGAGACTCGTTCTGCTATTTTAGCAATATGTCTTTTCCACGTTAGCTTTGTGTCAAACGTCATTTCGAGATATGTGAACTCATTGTTTTTTCTATGGTAGTATCCTTGTATATTAGAAGCGGATTTATGCTGTGACGGGCCAAAGAAAATGCTTGGAATGCATTTTTCGCTGTGTTGATAACCATTTTATTGTTGTCGCAAGAGTTTTCTGTAGTTTAAGTGCCCAATTTAGGGCACTTTCCGTCCTCTCCTGAGCGATTTTTTCTTAAGGGCGGAATACCATAGAACAAGATCATCTGCATAAAGTAAGCACTTAACGCCCGTGGCTGTCTGTACTAACGCGGCTATGTCATTGATGAAGACATTGACTAGAGTGCAGCATGTGACGGGTCCCTGTTGAAGGCCTGCTTGGAAAAGATTGGATTTGTATAGAGCATTTCCATATCTGACATTACATGGTCTTTGTCCAATGAATGCTTTTATCCAGTTTAGCATGTTATGCTTAACACCAATCTTTGCCAATTTTAGAACTACCTTCTCTTTCAGTACTAAGTCATATGCTGATTTTAAATTGACGAATGCAGCCGCAAGAGTATTTCTCGCATCAAGTGTTACTTTGATATGTTGGGAGAAAGCAGCTACTTGTTAGTTAGTTGATCTTTGCGGCCTAAAGCCTTCATGTNTGTACCTTAGAAGTGGGTTTATGCTGTGACAATCCAAAGAAAAAGTTTGGAATGGGGTTTTTGCTGTGTTAATTACCATTCAATTGCTGTCGCACCAGTTTGCTAGTAAATTAAGTGCACGGAGTTAGGGCACTTTCTGTCCTCTCCTGAGCGTTTTTCTTAGATGCGGAATACCATAGAACAAGATCATCTGCATAAAGTAAGCCCGGAATACCATAGTACCAGATCATCTGCATAAAGTAAGCAACCATAGTACCAGATCATCTGCATAAAGTAAGCACTTGATGAGAACAAGATCATCTGCATAAAGTAAGCACTTGATGTCCGTAACTTTCTGTCCCAGTTCAGCTATGTCATTGATGAAGACGTTGAAAAGGGAGCAGTTTGTGACAGCTCCCTGTGATAGGAGTGTTTGTGAAGGGTGAGATTTNGTATCCTTGTATATTAGAAGCGGATTTATGCTGTGACGGGCCAAAGAAAATGCTTGGAATGCATTTTTCGCTGTGTTGATAACCATTTTATTGTTGTCGCAAGAGTTTTCTGTAGTTTAAGTGCCCAATTTAGGGCACTTTCCGTCCTCTCCTGAGCGATTTTTTCTTAAGGGCGGAATACCATAGAACAAGATCATCTGCATAAAGTAAGCACTTAACGCCCGTGGCTGTCTGTACTAACGCGGCTATGTCATTGATGAAGACATTGACTAGAGTGCAGCATGTGACGGGTCCCTGTTGAAGGCCTGCTTGGAAAAGATTGGATTTGTATAGAGCATTTCCATATCTGACATTACATGGTCTTTGTCCAATGAATGCTTTTATCCAGTTTAGCATGTTATGCTTAACACCAATCTTTGCCAATTTTAGAACTACCTTCTCTTTCAGTACTAAGTCATATGCTGATTTTAAATTGACGAATGCAGCCGCAAGAGTATTTCTCGCATCAAGTGTTACTTTGATATGTTGGGAGAAAGCAGCTACTTGTTAGTTAGTTGATCTTTGCGGCCTAAAGCCTTCATGTTCATTCCTAAGAAAATTGTTGGTTTCAAGAAACCGGGCAGCCTCCTGTTAACCATTTTTTCCATAGGTTTAGCCAACACTCTTGTAATGGAGAAAAGCCTATAGTTTTAAAAGTTGCTAGGGTCTTTGATCTTTTCCTATAGTTTTAAAAGTTGCTAGGGTCTTTGATCTTTTTAGTACTGGTATTACTCTGGCAACTTTCCATTGGTTAGGTATGCGACTGGTCTCTCAGATTTTGTTGAAAAGAGTCAGCATGGTTTTCTTGGCTTTTGGTCCTATTCTTATTAGAAATTCCGGATGAATACCGTCTTCGCCAGGAGACTTTTTGCACTTTAGTCCCTTTAAATTTAGTGGACTCGATTGCGCGCAGTAAGGAATGGTGAGTTACATGTGGTTAAAAACGTGTTGTGGTGGGATGCCTTGACGCGTTATAATCAAACTACTAACATGAGAATTCTAACAATAGACAGAGATTCATTCAAACACTTTCGTAAATGTGAGAGAACATTGTGTACGTCAAACAACTGTTTGTACGTAAACTGGTTGACGCCGCAAAAACCTTTATTTGTATAACTTGAGAAATTCAGCCGAATTAAAGGGAAACCCTGGTCCAAATCATAGAATACGTCCTCTAGATTTGATTTTCAGATTCCTACAAATCTGCAGAAGAGCAAAGATGGATTTTCATTACTAAGTAGTTCATGAACATTGATGAAGAATTTATAAAACCGATTTTCTAAACATAAATTAGCACATTTGTTCAAATGAGCAAAACATTGTAAACGGTTGTGAGGTTCCTTGATCATCAGACTTTTATCATGAATCGAATAGTCAGGCTTCACTATTCGAAGTAATGATAAAGTCGGTGAAACAAGGGTTCTCTCAAATCTATAAAAATAGAGCGACATTGGAAAGTTACCCAAACTCGTCTTGGCACAGCAGTTGTTGTGGTGCAGATTCAACTGATCAACGTTCAATATGCAGAAGTTTTCTAGTATATTCAAAAGTTGAAATAGGAACTTCTCTAAGCTTGCATTTCGCATCAATTAAATAGTTGAATTACACTGCTCAAATGGATGGTTAAGTCAGTGTTGCCAGGATGCTTGTAAATCAACTTGGCTTTCTTACGATATTTCACCGAATTATTTAGCTGTAGCGACTTCTTGTCACATGCAACTCTTCACATTCATTGTACTTGTTTGCGTGGTGATATTTAAATGGTTCAATAAACGCAACTCAGAGCTTGAATTTTTGCACCTCTTTCAATTTACCAAATACATATGACTCCTTCTGTGATATAGAAGTGTTTGATTAGGTATGTTATATTTGATCACATTTTAACTCACTCACCAAACTTTCCAATCGTGTTTAAATTTGAAATTTCATTAGCTTTGTGAGAAAATTCAAAGGAATTGCGTTTAAAATTTCAAACTTTACTATTGATTTCAACAGATTGACAGAGTAAATTATTTAAGCCGTACAAAGTCAAAAATGAATCTTCCGTCAAATGTTGGCCACGTTGACAGTCATTTGAGGAGTAGTTTAGCTCCCCTCTATTGCCTCCTTCAGCATGAATTCAATTATGTTTCATGTCACGTTAAATAATTCGAGTATTAATAGTGCGATTATTGACGAGGCCATGCTATGCAGATATTGGCACGATGACTAGAAGAAATGGAAAGTCAATTCAATCAAAATTAAATGGAATATGGGTTATTGAGTAAATTAAAATGCCATTTATGTGCACTTGGTTAAATTAAACTAATATGTAAAAAGGGCTTTTAATGGATAAGGCTTTGTTATGGAATTGGTGTGAAGAGTGCGTGTGAATGGATTAGAACATTTGTGGAACCAATAAAGTATTTCTAGGTATTTCTAGCATAATTTCAAAATGTAAAGTCAAATGATTGAGATGTTTCTGTAGTTCTTTAGCAAACAACATCATCGAATAGTTATTACTAATAGTTTCAAAACCACTTTTGAAATTAGCGTAGGACGATGCGAAGTTTTGATTGAATTACAAAAGTGTCAACTGTTCATAAAGGCTCGAAACACCACCGAACAAAGCGTGGCAACTACTTATCTGTGTCGCCCTATCTTTATTTCTTTGTGGAACTAATGAAGTATTTCTAGGTATTTCTAGTATAATTTCCAAATGTGAAGTCAAATGATTGAGATATTTCTGCTGTTCTTAGGAAAACAACGCATTGGAAAGGCACCATCGAATATTTCGAACACTGAATTATTATCATTATTAGTTTTCGAATCAATTTTCAAATTTGCGAAAGACGATGAGAACATTTGATTGAATTACAAAAGTGATAAACCCTCAAAGTGTCTCAAGGACCACCGAAATTCGCATTTCACTTAACCTTTATTTATTAACTGTTAATGAGATCTTAGCAGAAAAATTCGAAACTCAATACTTGCAAGTGCCTTGGGGGCTCACAGTGTGTATTTCCGTTATGCGTACAGCAGTATTAGGGTTAAAAAAATAATTTCGAATGGCTACTCAGACAAAAGACGTCTAGTTATTGCATCTAATCATTATCACTCATATCAGCCTGTATTTATGACATTGGCTATCGATCACAATGGGGTCATTCATTCATATAAAATTGGGTTGAAAGATGTTAACTTGTACCATTGGAATGATGGATGTTTTAAACACTATTATAATGAGGAAACCATTTTGGAAGCCATTTCGTCTTCATCCAAATGGAGCACTTTCGTATTCCTTCGTGCCTCTACTGGCATAATTCAACTTGTGAGAATAAAATTTGCGCTTTCATTGGTATGGAGACTGAAAACTCTCCGTGCACCCTTGGCGTCTATTTCGTTTTTCACTTTAGTAGTTTAAAGCAAACACTTTCAGAGGACTCACCAGGTTACAATAAGAGCTTAATAACTGTTTAAATAACAAAATAAATGTATTTCGTACCAAAAGTCTACTTCCTCTAAAGCTGGGCCATAATTTATTTAGAACTCGTTTTTAGTAATGAATAAAATGTAGGGGAAGTTACTCGGCCACCACGATTCAACTTAGGAATAAGCGAGTGCTCATAAAGATGACGCGAAATCGCCACAAATTGTTTTAATTTGATTACAATGAAGAAGAGGGGAAAACAAAGGTGAACACGCAATTAACTGAAAAGGGCATACGATCCGAATGATTGATCTGCATTTATCACTCCTAATTACCATCTCTACATTTTTTAACTATTTTAATGAGGTAAATGAATGTTTATGTCTTAATTCTGTTAGCCAAATGATGTTTACAAAAACAATTTAACTGATTTCTCCTAAAGTTTCCTCAATCGTGGGATAGGCAAACTGTTAAGAAGGCAATCTTAGTAGCAATTGAGTAACGTAGAGGTTCTGAAATGGAAATTTCCGTTACACAGACGAGCGATAAAGAGCTTAACTAACAGCAACATTAAGGGAATGGTATTAGATGAACCCTGACAAAAAATGCTTATTTGTGGAAAATTTCATCGTGGAACACGTGTTGTCATATATTAAGACAAATCCGCTGCTACCACTCAAAGTTGTAGTCGGGTGTTGTTGTTGGGTGTGCGATAGACTGGCGTGTGCAATAGACTTATCTCCACGTGGTACACCCTGGGCAACGTATACTCATACGGCAAAAAATTCTATTAACCGGCGGTTGACTTCTGACTTCAAACTACCATAACCCCACTGGATGCCATATTCTATCACTTCCACTGTAATCATCCTCCCTTTTCTCTGCCTTTGTGTCTATCTCTTTTACAATTCTAAACCACTCTTCTGTTCCCCATCCCTCGACTTTCTGTCTACTTCGATGTTCCTTCCCCCTGTGAAGCCCGAAGTCAGCTAAAGGGCTAATGATAACTATCAAAACGCCTGCCATTTGAAATAAATAAATGTTGTAGTCATTTGCTGACTATAATAACGTGATCATGATTTTCTAAAATATGGGACATTTATCATCCCCCACTCTACCTCCACAATCAGTTGAATGAATCCTCCGATTCAAGATGACAAAGAAATGCTAGTTATTTGAAAATGATGTTCGAACCGCAACGCTCTAATTCAAAATGAAGTGGCTTTGAAGTATCTAGTTCTAACTTACACAATTTTTTCAGAGAATGCCGACATAGTGATGATTATGACGATGATGA
>UZAE01013687.1:0-20082 GCA_900617975.1 Rodentolepis nana | reverse complement strand
TATTCGCAAAGCGTGCACATGGCCGAATTTCGTAGACGAAAAATCAATAGAAATTCATCCCAAATAAATTATCCGAACGCCAAAAGACGACCTGTTTAGATATGGCGTTTAGCAACACAAAACATTCCTTTAAAATCTCGTCATATTTTTTTCAGCGATCATGCGACTTATTATACTCAAGCTCTTGGCAAACCAAAAACCAATAAATTTTAAGTCTTAATTTCTCAATAACATTCCCATTCAAGCAGTAATAGTTAATAGATGTATATTTGAATACTTCTTCAGTAAAGTGTCATATGTGAATTACTTCTAAATAGTGCACCACGTTCTCTACATTTGATAGGGTTTTCATCACTGTGGATCTGTTTGTGAGCATTCGGTTCATATTTATGATAAATTCACTTTCCACAATACTCACAGATGAATATTTATTTATTTGTAATATAAATATTTATAATATTTATTATTTATTTATGCTTGAATGACATTTTCAAACATCCTAAGTGTAACGCTTTCTTCAAATACGGTTTGCTTACTCATTTTGAATGTTCACTCAAAATTCATCTAAATCACTAGTTATTGGAAGGTTAATTTCTATATAAGAATTAGACTTCTTGAAGCTTGCTCAAACTACAACGAAAAGTGTTGAAAAAGTTAGGTTTGCAAGGTAACATACTTTTGCAGGTTGTCGAATTCGTATTCTGTTCACGAAGTGACTAGAGGTGGAATCGAATCTCATTTCTGTCTTCGAATCTAAAATTACAGTGAGGCAATAAAATAATTGATAGGAGAGCTGACCAACAAAGAATCGTCATTTCGATGGAGTGTCCTATTTTCCTTCTCAAAAGTATTTGACTGAGTTCGGTTGCTTTAGATTTCATCGCGTTCTTCATGTGATGGAAGTAAAATCGCATGCAAAGAGGTTACACGTAATCAGCGAATCAATGCTGACACCGGAATGTTGCTCGTTAAAAGTAAACAAGCAACCATCCTGTGGCAACAGTTCTATCCGAAAAATGCCGAAAACACTTCTCGTCTAAATTTTTTTCTCGAGCTTGTTGCATTTATAAATCAGGTGGTTGGTTGACAAAACGAAAGAGAATCACTATAAAGAGAAGCTCTCTTCATTCCTGTATGTCGTCTACTATCGAGTGGGAATAGCTATGTATATGCGTTTACCTATGCCGATCTATCAAATTGATCATATTTGAGTATTTTATAAGTTATTCGACCTGGAAATTCTCTTCTTAACTCAGATATATAAACAGAAACAAAGCTGTAGCCCAATTGATTTGTTGAGTCCTTTTATAGATCTTGAGAAATTTATTTGAGTCATCTGAACAAAGTACAGTAAATTTATTTGAAAAAAATGCTTACAAATCAGACGTTAAAAAATACATATATGTCAATTTAATCAATCGAGTTACTTTCGAAATAATAAACGCAATAATAGAAATTTTTATTTGATTTATTTCATTTTTAGTGGTATAGAAATCACAATCATTCACTCTATTTGCGCCTATGTCTCTTTTTACTTCAGCCTCATATCAACCACTCATAAATTATTGTTTGCAATATTAAGTTATTATTGATTTTCTAATTTCATAGTTCGTTAAAATAAATCAATACTTATAAATCGAAATATCGGGAAATCTGTTTAATGAGCCATTATGATCAGGTAAACGGTATCCCTAACTTAAGGAAAAAATATCTACTTCCAGCAAGTATATTCAAATGCAACACTAATCGGTTGCCTCATCGTCTTTGTCATGTTTGAAATGGCACACATTTTAATATCGTAAACATTTAGTAAATTGGAATATTTGTATAAGGAAACAGCTTAATATCTGGTAGAAAATTTGTACCATAGCCAAAATTTGAATCGCGGTTTGCTCATGCGTTAATAAGTATCATAATCTAAGTTTGTCTACTGCCATCAAAACTCTAAACGCGGTGGCAGTATTAATATTAATAATTAAAATTTAACATATTGATCCAAATGGCCCTCGTTACTAAGATTTATGCCAATTTTGTGGATAAAAATCACTTGGTTTAGAACTTTTACCTGTAGCCCCAAATATCATTCGATATAAAATGTGTCATTTGTTCAATTGAGGGTGAAATGCGCTTTCCTACTGTTAATTGCAATTGAATAATTTAATTAGGAAAAATTGCAAAGTTATTGAGCTTTTGATTCAAACAATTAATTGCTGACGTCAAATCGGACATAGCACATGTAGATTAAATCGAAAAAATTTCGGCAAATTAGAAGGAATTCTTCACATATTGACTAAAAGCTCTATTCTAAATCCATGCAGATACTAATCACTTAAAAACAAAATATTATTCTTATTATTATTATAATTTCAAATGGCAGGCTTTGTGATATTTATCATTAGCCCTTAAACTTTGACTTCAGCTTCCCCCACGGGTGGGTGGGTACGTTAATAGCTGTTAATTAATAGCAGTTCATTAGCCGTCTTCTTGCTTTCAAATATCACTGTATTTCAGTCGTTGTCTTTAGAGCTGGACAGCAAATCAGGTGGGTCTTCTCCATTTCCTCCTGTAGGTTACATTGAGGGTGTGTATATATATATATATATAAATATATAATGGGGTGCGCGATAGACTTACCTCCACGTGGAGCACCCTGGACAACGTATTTTCTTACGGCAAAAAAGTCTATCAATCGGCATACGTTTTTGACTTCGATTAATTATGATTAGCTTTGAAAAAGGCTATAAGAAAAATCGCTCTCGCCAGGGCGAATCACAATGTCTTCAGATCCTCCAGTGGAATGCTGGAGGAATGTCTCCGGACAAAAAGATCCAAATACAGAAAATCCTGCAAACCTATGATGTAGACATTTTCACAATTATGGAGGCTAACATTTCGGATGACAAACTGAAGTATTACCGATTCCCAGGTTACACCCTGTACAATCTACCTAAATACCGGAAAGTTGCAAGTGGAATTCTTACTGGAGTAAAAGATGGCCTAACCTCACACTACGACCTAATCAAAAGTATGGGCTCGACAGAAGACAAATGTGAAATAATCAGATTAAATGTTTGGAAATGTCAAAACCAATTCAAGATATATGCAGTCTATAATCCTCCCCAGAATTGTCCAAACTTTGATTTTCTGAACATCTCACACAAAATCATAGTACTAGGATACTTCAACGCCCACTTCACCAGATGGGGCTACAAGGATACAAACATAGCTGGAAAGGAAATTGAAGACACGCTAAACAGCAACACTCTGGAACTTATTTATAGCAATGAGGATCCGGCTACATATTTGCACTACAATGGATCCAGAAAAACCACTGATTTACTCTTGGTTTCAAGCGACATCAGTGAGCACACACACCGCAAAATAATTGACGATCCTGGTTCTGGTCACAAACCAGTCATTGCTAGTATCACCTTCGGAAGCAAAAACATGTCAAGGAAAGTGCCAATTAAGCTATCATGGAACTTCAAGAAGGCTGACTGGCCTACATTCACAAACCTTTTAGAGGATGAACTTCATTCAAGTCCCCTCAACTTCAACAAACATCCTCGCAAACTTTGTACTGATATCACGAATATTATGATCAGATGTGCAAAGAAAACTATTCCTCGAGGCAAAACAAAACACTATCGAGTGTTTTGGTCTAAACACCTTGAGGAACTGAAAAGAAAGAGGGACGCCCTTCGCAACACTGCTGATCTGACTGGAAGAACGGAAGACGTAAAAGCCTGGAGACGACAATCAGCTGTCCTAAGGCAAGCCATCTTGCAAGCTAAACGCACTTCTTTCGANCTCCAATAGACTGAATGTACTGAAGCGTCTTGCTGGTAGCGTATGAGGCTGTGCGCGCTCAACTCTCAACACCACTTACAAGATGTTTATTCAGCCAATAATTTTGTACTGCTCTGAGCCACTCATTACAGCCTTAGAGGTGACTCTCAAACCACTCGAGAAGGCACACAACCAAGCATTACGACTAATTACTGGAGGGATAAAATCAACACCCATTGATGCAATGCTCCTAGTTACAGGAAGCACCACAATAGGTTGCCTTATCAAAGAAAAGGCCTTGATCCTCTACGAGAAGCTACTGCGCATTCCCATGGACAAGTTCTTCAGCACCTATGAGAATAGACCAAGACACCTGAAAACGCAATCTGGTCTAATACAGAAAGCCATAGAACTGAAGAAAGCATTACAAATCGATGACAAACCAAAAAGCCTCTCTCCCCCCATGAACCCATTAGCAGACATTGATGTAGTTGACACACTTGCTAAGAAGGGGACAACGATTTTGCAATGCATGGATCGGCCGATGTCTTTTCACACAATGAAGGCCTTAATCAGGAGAGAATTCCAGACTTCAAGGTACAACGAAATTAAAGTTCAAACAAAGGAGAAACAGTGGACAGTGGCAATCTCCGACACACCCGACTGGCCAAGAATCGAAGCCGTTGCTGAGTTTAGACTACGTACCGGACACGATTGCTTGCCAAAACACCTTCACAGATTGGGATTATACACTCAACCCACATGACCTCTATGTAACCTACAGGAGGATATGGAGACGACCCACCTGATTCGGTGTCCAGCCCTAAAGACAAGTACGGAAAGCCAAAGATACTGAGAAGCAAGAAGACAGCTAATGAATTACTATTAATTAACTGCTATAAATGTACCCCCCCCCCTTCTTGGGGGAAGCTGAAGTCAAAGATTAAGGGGTAATGCTAAATATCATAAAGCCTGCATTTTGAAATAAATAAATACTTTTTCAATTTTGCCGGAGATGCACTCGTAAAACTGGCGTTTTCCTGTTCCGTAAATCTATTGCCGTGAAATATATATATATATATATATATATATATATAGATGAGTAGATATAACGGTACAAAAAGGCTTATTAAGAATCATAGATTCTGGTAGTGGGGAACCCATTATGCCTTTCGTTCGATTAGTGGCGGCCCAACCGATATGGATGCCTGCTTAGCAAAATACTAATATCATCGAAAATAATTTCAAGTTTAAAATTCGAATTTATTTTCTTGACCAGAAAACCTCCTTAAGCAATCTTGACTTAGAGCTGTTTAGAGCTGGACTTCAAATCATCTGAGCATTTATTTCATTTTCTCCAGATGTTTGCTTAGAGGCATGTTGTCAGAGTGTATTCTTCTGTTTAGTGAATGTACTTTGCCAGGCAATCATGTCCGGTACGCAGACTAAATTCAACAACAGCTTTGATTCTTGACAAGTCGGCTATGCCGGAGGATGCCACTATCCACTGTTTCTCCCTTGTTCGAGCTTTAAGTTTGTTGCGCCTTGAGGTATTGAATTAACTCCTGATTAAAGCCTTCTTTGTGTGGAAAGACATCGGCCGGTCTATGCTTTGCAACATTGTAATCCTCATCTTAGCTAGTGTTTTAGCACGCTCATTGCCTTTAATGCTACTGTGTCCAGTGGTCTATTGCAGGAGCTCCGTCATGTTTTTCGCTCTCTTTAACAAAAATATTTTTTTAAATTAGTATTTATCGGTTGTTTAATGTTGCTTTCTATTTCCAATTCGACTTTGACTTTTTGAACATCGCACACAAAACTGTAGTATTAGGAGAACTTAACGCTAATTCCACCGGATGGAGCTATAAGAATATAAACGTTGCGGAAAGGAAATCGAAGACATACTTAACCGTAACCCTCTGGAACGTATTTACAGCAATGAGGATCCTGCTACATATTTACACTTTAATGGAACCAGAACAATTTCTGACTTTTTCATGGTTCCAAGCGACAACAGTGAGCGTACACACAGCAAAAAAAATGACGATCCTGGTTCATGTCACAAAATAGCCATTGCTAGTATTACCATCGGCAGCAAAAGCATGTCAAAGAAAGTGCCAACTAAGCTATCATGGAACTTCAAGAAGGCTGACTGGTCTAGATTCACAACACTTTCAGACAATGAACTTCACACAAGTCCCCTCAAACTCAACCAACATCCTCACAAACTTTGCAATGATATCACGAATATTATGATTAGATGTGAAAAGAAAACTATGTTCCGTGGCAATACTAAACACTATCGAGTGTTTTGGTCTGAACACCTTGAGAAACGGGACGCCCTTCGCAACACTGCTGATCAGGCTATAAGAACGGAAGAAGTACACTCCTGGAGACGGCAGTCAGCTGTCCTAAAGCAAGCCATATTACAAGCTTAACGATATTCCACCGACAACTCCATCTCAAATATCAATTATCAAAGTGAAAGCCAAGGCACTTTCAAATTCCTGGGTGACCTCCAAAACGACAGGAACAGACCCAAGAAGGAACCTTTATGCTTAAAAAACAAACCTCTTACCGCCGACTCTGATATTGCTAACTACTTTGCAAGGTTCTATTCACACAAGTATAATGAAAACCTTTTTTCAGAATATCTTCAAGGGATTTAAAGATACAACTAAGACAGTTGGGTGAAATTTAGGAATACATAGCAAACACCAAATAATGTACTCTCTGAACTATTCCCACTTATCGAACTTCATGCAGCGATAAAACAGCTAAAGTAAAAAAGGTCTCCTGACGAAGAACTTATTCATTCAGAACTTTTAATTAGAATGGGACTAAAAGCCAAGGAAACCATCCTGTTGCTTTTCAACAAAATCTGAGAGGCCAGTCTCGTACCTAACTGATAGATAGTTGCCATAGTAATACCAGTACTAGTAAAACCAATTCAGATAAAGACGAGTTTTGCCATTGCCAAATATATGGTGTTGCTACGAATTAAGACGAGAACTACACTCTGCTGAGATAAGTACCAAGAAAAGTGCTTCGCAAAATTTTATTGTGCCAATTAATTGTATGTCCATTTAAAAGGAGTCTTTGTCAAACAGGGTTATTTTCAATAATTTACATTTTCTATTTCAGAAAGTGAACGATTGCTAGTGTGTGACCGGGAACTGAATTGTCATTTTGCATTCCGCATACCTTTCCAATTCAACCTAAATGGATTTAATGGAATTATTTTATTATTAAAATCCCTTCTTACTTTAGGCAAGTCACCTGATGTAGCCGAGTGTCGAAGTAAACTCCAATTTGTCTAGTGCAATACAATTTCAATTGTACCTGAATTTCTTAGTTTATTTACTTTGTGCTTTATTGAAATAAAAACGTCAATAGAACATTTTTTCTAAAAAAATTGTTTTTAGTTTTTGCAAAAATTATTTTCTTTCATTATATGATTTGTTTAAACTATGAAACTTCAAAGTGGTAATCAAAATGGAAATACTGGGGTGTGCGTTTCAAAATCAACAAGGGAGAGAAATGAGAATTAAGGAATTAAAATTTTGTTGAAATACGTAGTGACGAAGAATTAAAGACCATTTTTAATGGCAGTATAGGCATTACTATTTTGTTCTTTTTTCAGAGTATGGCAACCCATTAGCATCAACAAGCAGTAATAGGTCTGTATTAAATTTGTTCTCTAAATTGTACTCGATTGTTGTTTTAGTGAATAGAGGAATAAACTAAGATTATACTAGAAGCATCAGTCTTTTGAATTGTTGATTTAAAAAGCAAGCACTTTAATATCCGGTATAGCAAATGGTTATTGTTTTTTAAACAAAGAGTTCACCTGCAATCAACTGATTTCTTTGGTACAATTAATGACCTTGAAGAACACATTAAACTTGTTTAAATATATCTCCAAAACAACCCAAAACACCGCATAATGCATTATCTGAACAAACCTGTCAATTAAATGCAACCGTTTATAACCTATCTATTCTTCTTATTATTATTGGATAAATAAGAGAAATCATTTAATTTATTTATCCCCGTGATGCAATCTATGCAATATATACTCAACGGCAAAAAGAAAATACATCGGCAGTCATAGAGACAAAATTTGAACTATTCTAGCAAGCGTCAGGAAGTTTATTCGTCAAGTGTAATTTTAATTTGAACTTGATTTTATGTAAATTGAGACTAAATATAGCCGTTAAATCGTAATTACCAATTAGAAACAATTTAAAATATCAAATAATATTATGATAAATGCATCCTAGAACTTCGATCACATGAATTCTAATCGGGATGAAGGCACTTCATGTAATTTGCCAATAACTTCATTTATTCACAAAATTTGGCGGAACGGATATCGACGTTTTTTTAAAACGGGCTTTTCAATGTTTTGGCAAAATAAATGGCAGAGAGCAATAAGCCAAATGACGGTTCAGAGATGAAATCGCAATCTTCTTCTTCCCATACAGCGACATCTACTAATATATAAAGGGAATTATTTTAAATCGTTTGAGGAAAGAAATATTTATAATTCCTTTTCTTAAATTCAAAACCAAATTTTCATTTTATAAACCCAAATGCAGTCTACGGCGATATGTACCTCTCGCGTTCGGAAGTCGGGCACCAGCAACTGAAAGTGAAATCTGGCTGTGAGTTTACGTGTTTGTTTAATTAATTTCCTCCAATAATAATTCGTTCGAATTAACACATTTTTGTTGATTTTATCTCATAAAATAAATTAGTTTCACTATTTCGATGATATGTTACCGATGTTAGTTGGTAACCTTTGGAATTTGCGTGAAATGCAACAACTGACACAAATGTCCTCACCACAAAAATCCCTCTAAACGATGTGCAATTTTTACCTCAAAATGTGGGCTCAAATTCGACTAATTCTCGGTATTTCATCATTTTTGAAAATATGAATAAATTGAATTCGATGATTGGGGTTAAGTTCAAAAAGAATGGGAAAAGTGCGACTTTCGATTTTCCGTGGCGTTAGTTTAACAGAATTTTTTATTCATAAGTTGACGGCTTGTTTACTTGTAATATGCTAAATTTGGCTAATTGCATCATTTCACAGATTAAAAGCTATTTGCTCCTATGAGATTTTGCTTTCATTCAATAGAGATCGCGGTGTTGTGCCTAGATGGTGGCATCAGTCAAATGCATTCGAGGAGGAAAATAGGACTCGCCGTCAAACTGACGATTCTTCATTGATCCACCCTGCCGTCGATTATTTTTATTGCCTCAGATGCAATTTTAGATTCAAAGACCGAAATGAGTTTCGAATCCACTTCCAATCAGCTCATGGAGTGAATGCGAATTCGGCATCTTCCTTTGGTAAGCTAGTTTGCAATACCATCGTTTCAATTAAATGATTTAAATGAAAGTATCTATGAAATGTTCGTAAATAGGTCCATCTATGATTAGTTTAGTCTATCTTAAATATATACTGCTATAATTAAAACAGCTATGAAAGACTGATAAGACGTTGAACGATCTTGTGAATCGCTTCTTTGTCGTAATTTTAGCTCTTCATTCCAATGTAGACAATAGGCTTCGAAATAAATGTGGGCTCGCTAATAAGGGTGTAGACAACTTTGCAAAAGTGAGTAAAGAAACCACAAATAAAGAAAAGCATTTCCATTGTGATGTAAGCAAAAAAACATTCAGCCATCAAAGCCAATTGGACGCTAAAAAAACTCAGACATAGTTGCGAAAAACCATTCGAATGTGAAACTTGTGGAAATCTCTTCTTTACAAAATCAAACCTGAATTCTCACAAACGGGTCCACAGTGATGACAAGCTGTACAAATGCAGAAAATGTGGAAAAAAAATAAACGTCATTCAGATTTAACTAGCCATATGCGTACCCATGGTGAAGAAAGGCCCTAAAAATGTGGAATATGCAAACAAGCTTTCAAACAGAAATAAAATTTGACTCGGCATATGCGTTCCCTTACGACATATGCTTAGGGTAAAAAAGCTTTTGAAAAGAGACGAAATATAATATTTTACTAGTTAGTAGTTAAAGTATTTGAATACTGATCTGGGTTAACTTATTTGAGAACTTGATTGGGAAGAATTTACAATGAAAACGAAATTAAGTCCATATACCGTTATTTGTCCGAAATTCAAAATTTTATTAAGAGCAATATGAAAATATTCTAAAGTACCATTATAAGGTTCTTATGTAGTGAATAAACGCGAAATAGTGACAGAAATGCTTATAACGCGGTTTGTCGATTCATGGCATGCTCAACGTAGGACATTGGTCCCGTTTTAATGCTCAGTTTAATTACTCTTGTATACTTTGGATTTATTCACCTGTTAGTCTATATATCACATATAATAGTGGGTAACAAAGGTTGTTTTTCATCAAAGTGTTGGAATTTGAAATGATTGATAGAGGTTTTGCTAGGTTGGGACAAATTTTGACGCATTAGCTTTAGGTTTGATTATATATCTGTAATATATTTTAAGGCGCATATCCATGTTGCCATTAAGTTACTTCACAAAATATGATCAATTTATTCACTTTTGTTTCAATGATTCAACCAATTTAATGAAAATTCGCTTATTAACCGATGCCTTTCGCAGACTATTTCAAAGCAGGAAGTGCAAACAGTTTGGTTTTATTAAAACTTTAAAAAGCAACTTTCGAACATTAGTTGAGTAAATACTTTTGTTAAAACCAATTAAAAGGCAGATGTCGTCAATTATTTTGCAAATAATTTTGAAAAGTGTTCATGTGGAAGCTATTTTACCAATGCTGGAACCAGCAAAGTATTTTTCTTTAACGCCAAATATACACGATTGATAAGAAAATCTGCATTCACCCTATCATCACATATCCTAAGTCATATGCTCTTCTTTGACTTTTATGCTTAAAACAACTACGTATTTTTCTAGAGTAGGTGATTAAAGGACATAAAATAAATATCAAGCAGTCAATGGAAGAAAACGACAGCTGATTGCATCAAGACTTTTCGTTTTTATATCAATTATTTCATGAACAAAGGTATAGGATGTTATGCAGGTTGAAGTGTATTTCATTTCCGTTACTAACCAGCATATTATTCCACCATGGAGAAATTTCTGTGAAAGCAATGTTAAATAACATGTATTGAAACACATTTGGACCTTCTTACAACTAGGATGTCAACGTCAATTATTTTAATAGACAATAATTTTTGTATAATGTGGACTTCAATTTGGCATTGAGATTCTCTCATACCTCAATAGTTTTAATAATCTACGTATGTGTAAAACACTTCTACATATTAAATGCGTAAACAATAGTAATTTTTTTTATTTTATTTAATGATCTAAATTGCTTTAATTACTTATTGGTGAATTGATTTAGAATTTCACCATCGTTTCTAAGGAACATATCATATCATACCATGAGGCACCCTAATATTGTTTTGACATTCTCCAGTACCGTTTGCCCTATTCATTCTTAACTTTTTTTCAAATTGACTCAAGTTATGCAATCTAAAAAGCCACTCCTACATGAGTGTTTAAAATAGAAAGTAAAAAAGAGTGTTACTAGCAGTCATTATAAATATTAAAAGAATACGCCTAACTTAGGCTCAATACCACTTCAATAATATTTCTTCGGAGATAGACTTTTTCTCACTGTTTCAAACTTTCCTAATGAAAGCAGGACTTTATTTTTAACGGAAAATTAAACAATTAAGATGATTAAAATTAACTTATTTTCCGTAACATTCATTAATTCCTGCCTTTTTAAATAGTATGATTGCTGAAATTTGTGATTCCTTCGAGTATTATAAAGCATCTAATATACCTGATAACATTAAACTGTTTTGTGGTAATGCTTTTTTATTAATTTTATGTGAAGAGGATTGATGCAATCCCCGGCGGTAACATCTTGAATGATTTTAAAGTGATATCCCTATGCTGTTTTCAAACATGACTCTGCATGATCGTTGTCCAAAGAATGCTTCTATCCAGTCAAACACGTTATGTTATGCACTAATCTTTGTCACTTTTTGATTTAATTTTCCTCCCATACAAAGTCACATGCTAATTCAAATTCGATGTATACAGTAGAAAGAAGTGGTTTGGTGCTTTACTGTCGCCTAAAACGCCAACCAATAGCATCTTTTTGACTCATAGGTAATATTTTTAAAACATAAAGAGTTATTCTTGCCTATTTTATAATTGATGTGTTAATGTAAATTAAGATTATATAGTTTTATCACTCTTTTCTTAACGTCTGTAGTCACTTGATAATCAACGCCGTGATCACAAAACTACATTGAAAATAATAGGATTCTAATTGGATTGAGGAAACAAAACACATTGATAAATGAAGTTGACTTTAAATTGGAAGATTCGAATTGAATTTATTCTGAGGTCTCCTTCCATTTCCATTACCTCTAAGCGTATGGTCGTCTCCACGTGTTTCTTTGCGTGCATCCAAATATCGCTTTGAAAGCTTTACCTTCTGCCGTCTTCATATCTGGGTGTTCTTTCTCCTAAATGGAACTGTTTGGCCATAGGGAACAAAATTTTCTCAACATATCTTGACCCATTCACTTCATAATTCTATTTATTTTTACAAGTTTGCGCCCATTTGTGTAAATTCTAACCATCTTTATTTGAAAAATTCATTCCAAATATACTGCATTTGAATAGCTGGTCTCCAGCTTGGCAAGGCATAGGTCTTTTCAATCCGGCTACACAATTAAAACTCCTTTTGCACACATTTCATCTGTAAGATTTTTCTTCATTATGCATAACCAAATTTGTTTCCATATTGTGTTTAGTTAAAAATCTTGTGTGTATTTAATACATATAAGTGGTTTTCTCCTGTATGTGTGCGCATATGTACATTTAAAACATCTTTAAGTTTGAATCCTCCTTTACATTTTCCACATTCGTAGGGCCTTTCTACACTATGGAAATGCAAATGTCCAGTCAAATAACGTTTTTTTGAATTCTTTTTTGCATTTTTCATATTCGAAGGGCCTTTCACCATTTTGTATGGACATATGTTGACTTAACTCTCGTTGACGATGCATGCAACAGGAAGGGCAGATTGAATAAATGTAAGTTAAAAATATAATTTTATCACTTTTACTACAACAAATTTTACTTGAAACTTTAAACGCTTTTTTCTCAAAACTGTTTTTTTTGAATCTGATACCCACGATTTCTCAGATTCTGCAGAACTGATTTACTTGAAATATTAAGAGAGTCTTCTTAAGGGGTTTGTCTATGTCCAGAACTACGGTCATTTCCAAATTTAAATTTTCAATATTTTTTAAAAAGTCGAAGAATGTTATAAAAAGTGCTGAAAATGTTTTTTTTCTTTAGGCAGTCGCCATTTTGTAAAATAAATTATTTTCAAAACTTTTCCGAAGTTCCAGACGTAACGACATAATTGTAAATTGATATTTGTTTAATTTTTTGATTACAGATTGTTATACTAAAATGTTATACCATATACCATATTTTTGAGACGTCCCACCCCATCAGCTGATAACTAACCTAATTTTTATTTTTCTCATGTTTTTGGTATGCTCTAATGTAAATAAATAATGCATAATAAATTGATATTAAAAACATTGCTTGCTTTCCTTACAGCACTTTAAATATGACCTAAACTTTATATCCTTAGGCCAGAATTCCCCCTTTATTTTAAAGTAAACTATTCCCCGAGACAAGACTAATCACTATCTGGTATTTTCTTCTAAACACCTTGAGGAACTGAAAAGAAATCAAGACGCCCTTCGCAACACTGCCGACCAGACTAGAAGAACGAAAGACGGACAGGAATGAAGATGACAATCAGCTGTCCTAAGGCAAGCCATCTTACAATCTAAACAATCAGCTGTCCTAAGGCAAGCCATCTTACAATCTAAACGGACTTCCTTCGACAACTTCATCTCAAATATCAAGTATCAAAGTGAAAGCCAACGCACTTTCAAATTCCTAGGTAATCTCCAAAACGACAAGGAAGGACCCAAGAAAGAACCAATACAATTAAAAAACTAATTTCCTACAACCGACTCCGATATAGCTGACTACTTTGCAAGGTTCTATTTGCACAAGGAATAAAAACACTTTTGTCATAAAATCTTTATGGGATTTAAAAGCACAAGTAAGGCAAATGGGTGAAAATGAGGAAGACATAGCAACACCAAATAATGTACTAACTGAACCATTCAGACCTAGATAAAGTAAAAAAAGACTGCAGTTGAAGACGGTATTCATCCGGAATTTCTAATTAGAATGAGACCAAAAGCCAAGAAAACCATGCTGACGCTTTTATCAAAATCTGGGAGACCAGTCCCGTTTCTAACTTATGGAAAGTTGCCATACAGATTGTTGAGCAAGTAGAATAACTTTTCGGCAATGCAGGGTTATAAAATACATTCATGTACACATTCTTTTCAAAACGGAACTCAATTCCATGTAAAGTGAATAAGTTATCTAATTAATCGAGTTGCAAACATCGCATTAGCATTCGCTTCTGCTTCTATTTCTCTCGAATAAATCCCATTGCATTTTGACTGACAAATAAGGCGAATAGTTGTGCTGATTTTTACAATTATAAATAAATTATTTATTTTATAACAAGCTTGGCATTTTGTTCTAAATTGCTTTCAGCAGTAAATGTTGCCTTATATTTGTGATGGGTATTAAACCAAACAGTGTTTCAGGCAGCAATTTGAAACTATTTCAACATTTCTATTTGAAAAATGATTCAAGTAAAACAAACATTTTTATATTGCTCACTATTTTAATTTAAGTTTATAAATCTTTTCATTTTTTGGTCTCTTTTTAAATGGTAACTAAAATATGTTGGTTTCAACATGGGCTAGAATTAGTGCAAATATATCCCAAAACTCGCATTTTAGATTATTATAATATGCATATTAGTAAAGTAAGGATTTACGAGGCACTAATATTATACTTTTCATCTTTGTGTCCAACTTTATATTCAAATCTATCAATTTAGATCAACATCAAGATATGCAGCATACTTTCACCTAGAGGCCGAATTCTATAAATTCCAATAATTCATTTTGGTTTCCTTATGACACGTTTCTTCTTATGCAAACGTTTCGTTTTCAGATTTTGAAATCAAATTAATTACGATAAATTACATTTTCTGTAAATTACTTATTTCAGAATGTTTGATTGAAACTCAAAATGGCAACGGATTTCAATGCATTTACATTAATTATTATTTTACACTTACTAATGGTTGCTTAGGTAACATATGCATGGCATCGTTTGTGCAAAATAGGAGACCAAGTAAAAAGTTTATAAAAATATCAATGAAAATATCGATTTCAAAATTAGGCAATCAAATAATTTAAAAATTTAACACACATTTATCAGTAAAACCAACGTCCATTTACATGAATTGTCGTTCTTACCATTTAAAAAAACGGTAAATGAAAATGATATCTTCAGATTGGATTGAATATAATAGCCAATAAAGAATTTTGATAGTAAGAATCATACAAAAATATAACTACAAACGATATAGCCTGTGGTGCTATTAAATCTAGCATTGCGATATTTCTGGGCAACATTAACGAAATTTAATATAAAAATTGGGACACAAAACCTTTGCATGAATCACTGAAACAACCGTCATTAAGTTGATCTTGCTTTGTGATGTCATCGATTGTTATATAAACGTAATCTGTAAAACGATGGGTAATGGAGTTGCTTAATGGCAAAATGAATATGTGCCTTAAAATATATCACATTTATATAATCAAACCTAAAGCTAATGCTTCAAAATTTGTCCTAACATAGCAAAACCTCAATCCATCATTTAAAATCTTTTCACTTTGATGAGAAACAACTGTTGTTACCGACTAATATATGTGATATATACACCAAGTTAAAACTATATGTAGGTCAATTATAATATCGATTTCGAAATAAGGTGATCAAATAATTTAAAAAATAATGACTCAAATTTAACAGGGAAAAAATCGCGCATTCATATAACTTGCTGTGCTTCTTAATCAAGTATTCAAATAAGTTAACCAAGATCAGTATCTATATATATTAACTAATAACTAGACCATTCAAAGAAAAGAAAGATAATTAACCTTTGATTTAAATGTTCTTTAAGAGATTTTACTTATTCCTTCCAACATTAACTTGACATTTAATTAATGGAAACAATGTCTAATAATAGGAAATGAGTCAGTAATAAATAAGTTTGCCTATTCTTAAGTTACAATTATAAGAACTGAAATATGAAAACCGTTGATGTTGCATCAAATGTCCTCAAGAATAGCTTACAAATGGGATATATTTCTGCATAATATGGACTCGTTTGTGTTCGTTTATAGTTCCTTGTTCAGATATTCATCCAACGCATTTTCACTACTGGAAGTGGCTCCATAAGGAAAAAAATAATGCGATTTACTATAAAATCTTGTTCCATTTTCATCAACTTGATGCGAATAATTTTCTTTATGTGTCCATCAAAATGCCGTTTTTGAAAGATATTGCTTCTACCATTTTTGTTTATGAATGCGATTTCTCTTGAATGGAGCTGTTGACGCCATATTAAACAAAACCTTTGAAATGTGTCTCGGTTCATACACATCAAAACTCTAATGATTATCACTATTGTGCGTCCCTTTCGTGGAAAACCCAATCAAGAATATTTGAAGAACGCATTCTACATATATTGTATTTGAATGAGGCATCTTAAGTATGGAAACGCATTTAGTTCCTCAAGTGGGCATGCTCTAAAAATCTCATTTCACATACGTTGCCCCTGCATAGTCTTTTACCCGTAAGCACAAGGTCGTTTGCATTCAAAGTTGGTTTAACTACAAATCATTTATTTCTCTCACAACATGTGTATGATTTTTTCCCGTATGGGAACGCATATGTACAGTCAAATCATGCCTGCGTTTGTAAGCTTTTTTGCATTCTCCACATTTGTGGGGCCTTTCTTCACTATGGGTAAGCATATGTCTAGTTAAATCTGATTGACGTTTACATTTTCTTTCACATTTTCTGCATTTGTACGGTTTTACATCACCGTGGACCAGTTTGTGAGAAGTCAGTTCAAATTTTGTATAAAATTGATTTCCACAAGCTTCACATTCGAATGGTTTTTTGCCACTATGTCGGAGTTTGTGAAAGTCCAATCTACTTTGATATCTAAAGGCCTTTTTGCATACATCACAAGTGAAGCGCTTTTCCTTATTTGTGGTTCCATTACTCACTTTAGCGATGCTCTCAACAACTTCATCTAAAGGACCATGTTGATTTGGAAGGTTATTGCCCACAATAGAATTGGACTTGTTCAAGCGAGCTAAAATAAGACGAATATGTGTATAGCAGACTCTTTTAACGTCCTATCTATAGTTGGTAGTTATTTTACAGCAATATATATAAGATTGATTATTAAATCATAGGGAAATGATGTTTGTATCAGATACCTTTTAATAGCTCAGTCACTATTGAAGTGGAACAACTTCATCCAAGATATACGAACGCTAATGAGGTAATAACCGAATTATGATGAAAGCTGATAAATTTAATTTGAATAGTGATCGAGATATAGCTCGGTAAACTCATCAAAGAAGTGTGGATATGGACGCGTTTTATTGAAAACATTTAAGAACAATTATATACGAAAACGTAAAACAACCAGTTCAAATTTGACTCTTTGCAACCCAAAGCACTTTTATATGAATTCCCGTCAAGCAAATTTGCATAAATAATAGACAAAACTTTTCTAACTGTCGTTTAATATCGAGTTTCAATAGCTAAATATATGCGTTAACCTATGCCAAGCCAACAAATTAACCATTCTTGAAATGTCCTAAAATATTCGGTCGTGCAACTACATTTCTAAACTAAATGTTTTCCAAAATAAGATAAGGAAATAATGTTAACTATGGGAGTTTAGAGATGGAACTGAGTAAAAGGGTTTCATCAAAATTTTTATTTTAATCAATTAAGGGAAAAAATACGGTTTTCAAACTACATACCTAATGAAGTTGTCGAATTCATACTCTGTTCATTAACGGCCTGGAAGTCGATTCCAATCTCATTTCTGTCTTCGTCATTTGGCTTATTGCCTTCTGGCATTTTTTTTGCAAAACTTTTAGAAAGGTTGTTTTGAAGAAAATTTGATATCAGTTGCTCCAAATTTTTAGTAATAAATGGAGCTATTGGCATATTGAATGAACTGCCTTCATCCCGATTACAATTCATATGATCGAAGATCTTGGATGCATTCTTTTTGAATTCAAAATTACGCTTTAACTGCTATATTTAGTCTCAATTTACAAAAAATCAAGTTCAACCTGAAATCACACTTGACGATTAAATTTCTTGACGCTTGCTAGAATAATTCAAATTTTGTCTCTATGACTGCCGATTTATATTCTATTTGCCGTTGAGTATATATTGCATAGGTTGCATCACGGGGATAAATATATTGACTGATCTCTCATTTTTCATCCAATAATAGTAAGATGAATAGATGGGATATAAACGGTTGCCTTTAATTGAAAGGTTTTTTTCAGATAATGCATTATGCGGTGTTTTGAACTAAAAGTTTTATCCGATTTGAGTCGTTTTGGAGATATATTTAAAAACAGTCTACTATACAGGGGGTATTCAAGTGCTTGCTTTTTATAATCACCAATTCAAAAAACTGTTGCTTCTAGTATAATCTTAGTTTATTCCTATATTCACTTAGACAAAAATCGAGTACAATTTCGAGAAAAAATTTAATACAGGCTAATTACTGCTTGTTGATACTAATGGGTTGCCATGCTCTGAAAAAAAGAACAAAATATTAATGCCTATACTGTCATTTAAAAAAATGATCTTTAATTCTTGTCGTCACCACTTATTTCCTAAATTCTCATTTCTCTCTCCTCGTTGGTTCTACGTCGCTTCATTTTGATTACCACAAATTCTATGGTAAAATATCCCGAATTTGGTGACTTCAAAATCGTTTAAAACTTTGAAGTTTCATAGTTTAAACAGATCATATAATGGGAGAAAATAATTTTTGCAAAATTGGAAACAATTTTTTTGAACAAAATGTTCTTTTGACGTTTTTATTTCAATAAAGCACAAAGTGCATAAACTAAGAAGTTCAGGTACAAATGTAATGGTACTTCACTAGACAAATTGAAGCATACTTCTACCCTCGGTTACAACAGGTGACTTACCAAAAGTAAGAAGGGATTTTAAGAAAAAAATAAATCCATTAAATTTATTAAGGTTGAATTGGAAAGGTATGCAGAATGTAAAATGCCAAATCAGGTTTCCGTCACAAATTCTAGCAATCGTTCACTTTCTGAAATAGAAAATTAAAATTATTGAAATTAACCCTGTTTGACGAAGACTCATATTAAACGGACATGACAATTTTGTGAAGCAATTTTCTTAGTACTTATCTCAGCAGAGTGCAGTTCTTGTCTTAATTCGTAGCCCCAGCAAATATTCCGGAATGGCAAAACTCGTTTTTATCTGAATTGGTTTCTCTTTGTTTAATTTCACTTGATTCTCATCTTTCGAGAAAAATGAGAACGATAGGGTAAAGGATTCCTAAACAAGTCTTGAAATGAAAAAGCTTAGAGCCATCATATTCTTAAGGGGGTATTGTGGTCTAGAGGCATGAATTTTAGGCAATTTATTAAGAGCTGTAAAAGAAAGCAAGCAATATTTTTATAATAAGTTTCTCAGGCGTATGCGATAGACTTACCTCCACGTGGTGCACCCTAGACAACGTATTTTCGTACGGCAAAAAAGTCTTTCACTCGGCATTCGTTTTTGACTTCAATTTATTATGATTAGCTTTAAAAAAAGGCTATAAGAAAAATCGTCCTCGTCAGGGCGAATCACAACGTCTTCAGATCCTCCAGTGGAATGCTGGAGGAATGTCTCCGGACAAAAAAGATTCAAGTACAGAAAATCCTACAAACCTATGATGTAGACATTTTCACAATTATGGAAGCAAACTTCTCGGATGACAAACTGAAGTACTACCAATTCCCAGGTTACACCCTGTACAATCTACCTAAATACCGGCAAGTTGCAAGTGGAATTCAAACTGGAGTTAAAGAAGGCCTCACCTCACACTACAATCTAATCAAGAGTATGGGCTCGACAGAAGACAAATGTGAAATAATCAGATTAAATGTTTGGAAATGTCAAAACCACTTTAAGATATATGCATTTTATAATCCACCCCAGAATTGTCCCAACTTTGACATTCTGAACAT
>UZAE01013686.1:9597-20088 GCA_900617975.1 Rodentolepis nana | reverse complement strand
CACCCCACCCCACCCCCCTCAAAGCTGATTTGACAGCGGACAATTGCAAGTAATGCACATGAAATAGTTTATATGGTATTTACTTAGGTTTATGTGATAACATAAATATAATGGAACTAAACGAGATTCAAGACAGCGTAAAATTGGAAATATCGATTCAAATAATATATTTTGCAATAAACTAATTAACCATAAAGAACCAAGCGTAGGAATGTAAGTAGGAGGCCAATTTTTAACATAGATAATTATTCCACTAGCCCTCTCAACGGTTGCGAAACGTAAGCATAACGCAATGAATCATCAACCATTATTAAACATGGAGCATTTTTGGTAAATTAGAGATTCAAAGAAACCTTTCCTTATTTCTAGAAGATAGCTCAATTCTCTACGCCCAATCTAAGGCTATTGCTTCTTTTTGCCTCACTCCTAACAAGAAAAAAAACGACTTAGGCAGTTTCCAAAATCTAGGTAACGAGCTCCAGACTATTGTGACCTTGAGTGGGCCAATGGCTGACAAGGACACGTATCAACTTCCTATTAGGTCAGAAAGGGAGAGAGAGTTAGAAACAAAAATAGTAAGCTCTCTCTCCCGAAAGGTGATTTACAGCACTTATTAAACTGGATTATTAAAGAACTTTCAAAATCTGACATTAAGAACAACTTGACTCCATTGTAAAAAGTAAGGAATTTGAGATATTTTAATTATAGCTACTAAATATAAATAGAGATGGCAAAACACTGGTTAGCATTTAAAACTATCGCGTTCTAACGAGATAAAACTACGACGAAGTAATGGCTTCAGACCACTTCTGCATTGTTTACTTTCAATGAAAACGAAACAAATAGACCAGGAGAAATCGTTAATCGCATCAAAATTGTTGGTTGTTTGTGAATGGGAAACATTTATCAAGGTAAAGCAAAAACTAGAAATCGATAGTTTGCAATAGGAGGTAGAAAACGCTTGAAGTCGATTCGCATGAGGCTGGACGACAATCAGGGGCTCCGACGTTTCAAACGACATCGACGTAATGAGGCAAAGTCAATGCCGAATCCCATTGTCTACAAAGCAGACATCAACTCTACCGTCCGTTAATATTAAATATCGCGGGTCTAAATGATTTCACGATAAAACAGCAAAGACAATAGTAGCCCCGTAGTTCCTGCTTTCCGTGACATTGGTTTCTTCAGTTTTCAGTCGCCCCTCTTCCCGACAATTTTAGTGTTGACAGTCGCACCCCTTTCTGTGGCAACCATGACCTTATACATGCTGTATTTTTACATCAAGTATACTTAATAATCTTCTTCGCGGTAGAGAGTTTGTGCCACATTGCTTTTGGACTTGAAAAAAGTGACTTGTTTCTTCCTCTTCTTCTTACTGTGGAGTTTTGGGGATTTAAACGAATCCGCAGTGATTTCAATATTAGCAATATTCCAATCGAAGCGCACCTTAATAAAATTGGGCGTAGAATCTTTGACTCCAATTCTTGGTCTGTTAAGCCTCCTATTTCAATTACTTTATCGTTGATCTTTACCTATATGCGAGATCTGTTTTCGCAATTTTTAAACCCGATGTCCAATATTGGAGGCAATGTTTGCATCGTATTTCAAGCAAAATAAAGCGAAGCACATGAACAAATTTTGTCTGACGAGTAGAGTTCTAGAAGCAGCATCAAATGAATGTACTTAGGATTAAAAGCTCAGAACCTTGGAACGTGATCGAGAAACCGTTATAGATATTGAAGTGCAATCTTGTAATAAGAAATTGGTGGTTTTATTCTACAGAAAAAACTGGCGGAGAATTTGACAGCTATAGCCTAACAGGAAAGGAAGTTGGCTCGCAAGCATTCAGGTTAATAATTTGATTTGGGAAAACAGATTTAAACCCACTACGGATACATAGAGGGAGAGAGAGAGAGAGAGTGGGCTAGTGACTACAGCAACGCTGACAGGAGAGAAGGAAAATTGGGGAGGTGTGGGGGANGGGGGGGGGGAGGGGCTGGAAGGAGAGAACAGGGACAGAGTAGGTGCGAGCAACGCGTAAGGAGGGGGAAAAAAACACCGGTGCGTTGTGCCGTCACACCGCCGCACCGGACTAAACGCGAAAGCGCCTCCTCCCCCCCACCCCCTGCGCGCACTCTCTTCACTCGACCAGTAGCAAATGCGAGCGCAGTGGAGAAGGCAAAAAAAACAAGGCGCACACGCACGCACGGCCAAAATGCACAGTTTCATTTGCGCGCTGGAGAAAAAACACCTCTCCCTCCCCCCCCCCCCCCCCNCCCCTCCCTTAATGCGAACGCTCGTAGTACGGACGGAGGAAGCTGGTGTAGTTTAGACCTGAAAGTGCGTGCACAGCCCTTCTTTCTATCAGTGTATATGTGTGCATGCATGAATAACCTTGAATGGCTCAAGGTCATTTTAAGCAGCTGCTAATTCTCTCTCTCTGTCTCTCTCTCGCTCTCTCTCTTTTGCTCTCCCCCTGTCTTCATCCCTTTAGTTTGTTTCTATCCTTTGCTTGTTCACACATGTCTACATCAATATTCCTCCACGAGTTCCATGTATTTCGGGCTTGACATCACACACGCTGGGTGGTAGTGGTAGCTTCATTTATCTAGGCACACTCTGATTAATGAACCCAAATTAGTTTTAAACTGCTATATACGCTAGGAGTTCATACTAACTCCCGGAATAATTATAACTTGTCGTTATCTCGTGAGGAATGAAATTCGGAACAACTAGAAGGGAGAGGAATTTGCGAAACGGTATTTGAACTGGAGAATTGATAATGTTTCATTTCCGGGGTGTGGGATAGACTTACCTCCGCGTGGTGCACCCTGAGCAACGTATAATCATACGGCAAAAAAGTTCATTAACTGGCAGTTGACTTCTAACTTTAAACAACCATCACCCGCACTGATGTCATATTCGACCCCTATCACAGTACTCATCTTACTCTTTCCGAGCCTTTGTGTCTGTCCGTTTCTTTTACATCTGTGAATCACTCTTCTATTCCCCCTCTCGAATTCTTCCCACTTTGATGTTCCTCTTCCTTCCCTCTGTGAAGCCTGAAGTCAACTAAAGGGCTCATGATAACTATCAAAACGCCTGCCATTTGTTATAAATAAATAAATAAATAAATGTTTCATTTCCAAAACAAAGCAGGCATAGTGTAAAAGTGGGGCTGAATTTAAGAAGGGAGGCTAAAGTTTGTGCCCCGCTTCAATTCAACGCGCTCAGTAAAACAATTTGACTTTAATTAAACAACAAACACACTACTCTAAAGAACCGTAGAATGAACTAACACTTAATCAAGTAATTATTATAGAAACAAAAAATGATTTAGTGAAAGCTGGCTAATTAAAGGCACATACGCACATACCTTGGTAGTCAACCAATGCGGTTAATTATGGCCAATGGGTGAGGTGGTAGAGGAGATACGTTACCTCTACTCAGGCCAATCGTTATTACCACTACTTAAAAATTAACTTGTGTAGTTCAGGAGATATTGGCATGATAATTGAATTACGCCATCATGCTGAATTTACCATATTTGACTTTCAATTTACAATGACATTGTTGTTGATGCAAGTAATTCATTCAGGGTAAGAATCCTGAATACAAGAGGTCATCAAATTAATTGGAGTAAAAGGCTGACTCAACCTTTACCACATTCTGTTTTCTACAAAGCACGCAAGATAATCAGCCTCTAAACAGTAAAATGTACTAAAAAATCCTCTAGAAGGTAAAGTCAAACAAGCCAACGCGCATGCTTGCATTACAATTTCACCATTTTTACTAGTTGCCATGGCAACCAATCATACAGCTTAAAAATTTGCTGATAGACTAATAAATAACAAACCTACTTCTTTAGCTCTTCACTAATAAGTAGGTGAACTTAGGAGGGGTGGAGAAGGGGAGGGAGGGGGGAGGGGGGGGGGGGGAGGGGGTTGAATAACCATACTATCTTTCGACAAAATAAAAATTGCATGGGATACTCTTTTTTAAGCAATTATTTGGAAAGATAATTTGAGCACACGAAAGAAATGCAAAATGATGAGTGCGGAAATGAACTTTTCCTTTATTTCTGACTTTATTATTATATCTTCTGTTTTTGCATTTTAACTTATCGATATATTCAAACAATAATAAATCAACCATGTAAGCATCAATCACAACAGATTTTAGGTTTATTGACAGGCATTTCTATTTATACTATTCAATTATCTCCTGCCCAATTACGTATTGTTTGAGATTTCAACTTAATTGACAGACTTTAACCATTGAGATATGATTTTCTAAGGACCAATACATTTTGTTACTGGAATAACTAACAATTAAATGCAGGTTAACCAAAAAGATCCAAAGTGAATCAATGACCTGAATTATCATAAGCGGAAATGAAAACCGTTCATCAGCCCTTGTCTATTTATGCTAAGAAAAATGAAAATTAAAACACCTTTCATAATTTTGAAAGTTAATACATTTCTTAGGTAAGTAGAAATAAAGAAGGAATTGATTTCTTTGGAAATTTAATTATCCATATTTAACTTAATTAATCTTGGCAGATTAGTGATTAACGCATACGCCACTCGGTAAACACCCAGTGATATGGCAAGTCTAAATCGTATTGGTCAATACCCAAATGGTTTATTTAACACTTCCCATAATGGAATTGGAGTCATTGCCATGGTGCAAAAGGCCATTCTGTTAATTTCCAACGGAAACTATTTCAAATTCAGAAGACTTCTTCGAACCTTGATTTACAAATTTACAACTTTTGGGCTCAATTTGTTACTAATTTTTCGTTTAAAAAGAGCTGTTGACGAATGAGCGTAATTTCAGTCCGTCTAAGTGGTGAATTACGAGAATTTAAATTTTATTCATTCCAACATAAACATGCACATGCACATACACACACAAAAGGCTTTTTTTCGTGTTCCTAACTGTAAAATACGCAAAAATCTCAAATGTATGCATGGCCACTAACTAGCAAATTAATTCGTAGGATTAGTTTTTTTTGTGATCAGATTGCAAAAATAGATAAAATTAATTTACATTTCAGTGTCCCTAATAGAACTGGGGATAATAAGGAGTTAGCAAGACTTCTTCAGGATGATAAACCACCAATTTATCGATTGAAGATCATTAACCGGATGATTAAAAATCGCTATTGATGTGAATAAAAATTCCCATTCAACTGGAGCATTTTATTAATTTCAATCATGATTATTGCCTTGACTATAAAATTTCAAACAATTTCATTGGTTATCGAAGTTAAAATTTAATAACTTAGGTGGTATTCATCAATCTACTGAATTTTGAACAAAGGATTTCTGGACGATGTTCAGGGGAGTGGGAGGGGGAGGGGGGTGGAGGTGACATCTACATTTCAAATGTTGATATACAAGCTCTTGGGCAGAAACTAAAAAAACTACAGAAAATTTGGACTCTTTGGATCCAATGAATTTTTCTCGTGCACATACCGATTCTTCACACATTATGACCTGTTCTCTTTATCATGAGACAACAACACTTCCAATAATCCGGTGTAAACATCACAACTTCAAATGCGTGAATCCTATTACCAAGAGATCAACTGAACGCCCCGAGGAATTAAAACTAAGAGATAATTGGGTAATTTATAGCGTAATTTATTTATTTACGGAACGGAAAACCGACAAGAGGTTAGTGGCCTCAAGGGAAAAGTGCGTTTCATAAAACGATTGTCTCTTGGGGGGTTTATATCAATCATAATTTGGCTGAAAGTTCTGACACTTCTAGCATTCAATTTAAGCATGAATTAATTTCTGTACTTAGGAAGGATTCTTGGAAAAAATTCTGTTGAAGAAGTAATGTCTAATATGCTATTTATTGAAAATGCATGACGTTTATTTGATGAAAAAAAATCGATATTATATAATTAGAATCGATCGCCAAACTCAAATGAAGACGCTTTTCATTGCATGCTTGGAGGGGAAGAATAGGTAGATCTAACTAGAGTGCTTGACAATCCACACGTCGGGAAGTGCACTAGCATCGAAAATGCGTCATTTTCGTAGTCAATGGGTTAAAAAATATGTCCTTCAAATAGTTCAAAGCTGATTGTGAGATTTAAACAAATGGTCGATCCAAACAACACGAAATGTCAGTGACGATTAAATAAGTAATTGAAAGGATTGTAAGAATGCGTATGAAAAAATGGTAATTTTTTAATAGAATTAAAAGTGATTTTATTTTCTATTTCGAAAAAAGGATATTTTAAAATAGAAGTATAATCTCAAAGCAAACATCCAAGTAAATTCAAATTATATCAAAGCAAATGTTTGATTTTCTATATTTTTTATCTCCTAAGTTCCAAATTAGCTAATATTTCAATCTAATATATATAATTTAATATATATGAAATGATTATGACAATCAGAAGTCACAAGGAAACTAATATTTCATGAACTACTATTTACTTGCATATCATCTCATACGATAAATCACTCAGAAAATTAAGATTATGGACAGTTGTGGAATCAGGACGTGAATTAACTCTACCGTGTGAAAGTGGAGAAAGAACAATGCCCTAGAAAGTCAAAAATAAATCCTAGATCTTGACTTCAACTGATATTTCTCCCAACAACCCCCCTCCTCCCCCCACCTCCCCCCTCCACACCCTCCCACCACCTCCCATCGTCCACTGACAGCAGGTGTAGAACGTTTTCAATGGAAGCCTAGATTAGAGTGTAAACTGTTCACGTATTTAACTGCTTTGAAATAATGTGCTTATTCTTAATTAGAAGAAGAAGAAGAAGGAGACGAAAAACCGGGTTCAATGATTTAATTTGGCTATCGATTCCAAGTGAGTTTTACCGTAAAATCAATGGAATTCTGAGGTAAAATTGTAATGCCAACCTTTTCTCTACACATTTGTCGCCTTTATCATCTTCTCGCTGAACGAATTACGACTGAAGTGCTTGAAAAACAATATTTGGTGGAGACGGCGTAAAGTAGTTCATCAAAAATGGATCATTAAATGAATTTAAAATTCTGATCTTGTTGTTGAAACTAATAATGCAAAAGTGTCTCAAGGTAAACTTCTAACCGAGGTGAAATGGTCACATATACACACACATAGAGATCTTTCAGACAAAGTGATCCCTATGGGAATTTGAGTAGGAAGGGAAGTTTATTTCAAATGCCCCATATTTCAACTTCAAGATCTACACCCCTCTCTTTTAACTCCAAAATCCTCAATACGATTTCAATCATTTTTTTTCTATGCCTTCCCACCCCGGAAGTTTGTCACCTTGAGTAAATTTGGTGAGCTCTGTTGGGCCAAGAACTTGGACGCCGCTGAGAAAAAATGGATTAGAGAGAGGTTGGACCGATTGTTTAAATTAATCAACCGACAATTGAGAAAGTAGGCACTGCGGTCAGGGAACCACTGAATTGGAATTCTGCAGCGTGAAACAGCGATGTAATCAGACAGGTAGACGTTGTGATAATTGGCCTTTATTCTACATTCCTTTCTACACCACCACCACCACCTCCTCCTCCTTCTGTTGAGTTATTTCCAAAATTTGAATATTTTACCAACACGCTGTTTGTAACCCTTACCAACTTTCTAGAATCTACTCCTAAACACAGAGAACAAGTGCATGGAAGACAGACCTATCACAGATGACCAGTTGGTAGGGCCAGACAAGGTGAAGGAGAAGTAAGTGATAAACGAAACGGTATCGAGAGCGTGGGGGGGGGGGATGGGGGGAGAGAAGTCCAGTGGCTGAGAATTGCAAGAGAAATGAGTGATTTATGAGTGTTGGACGGACGCGCAAGCGATTTGTTATCGTCTTTGGCAACAAAAAAAGCACGAATCAAGCTTACTACTACTACTACTACCTCGCGTATTTTGATTTTTGTGCCAGTGATAGTGAAGTGCTCGCCTGTAATTTTGGATATCAGTGTATTGTTGTATTGCAAAACAACATGGCACATACCTAGGCCATAGATCAGCATCTATACATACAAATAGGCCATTGGTAGTGGAACAACAAGAGGGGAGGTGGGGGTGGGGGGGGGTGGGCGAGGGAGTGTGGGAGGAATTTTCGATATTTATACAAATTCAGGGGAAGCATTTAGTTGTCCGGTTATTCATGGATGGCTTAATTCACGTAATACTTATCTAGATGCTCTAAAGCCTGATTTTCATGATTGGACCCCAGAGGATCTGGTTCATACTCGAAGCTTGTCTAATTGTGAGTGGTTAGCTTGTGAATTGATATCACTTTCCCAGCCATGCGGGACACAATAGATCCGCTTTTGGAGGAGAAATAGAGGCCATTAGGATAGCATTATGCCAATCATGTTGCCTGGATACGAAATTCACCAAAGCGGTGACACTTTCGGACTCAAAGTCAGCAATAAACTCAATTGGAAGCAGAGAGCCACCCAAAACAGCTGAGATAAACGAATGTAGAAAACTCTATCAGCTGCTGAGAGAGAAAAACAAAACAGTGGTCCTACAATGGATTCCTGGTCACTGTGGCATTAAAGGTAATAAGCTTGCTGACACACTTGCTAAGAAGGGGACAACGATTTTGCAATGCATAGACCGGCCGATGTCTTTCCACACACTGAAGGCCTTAATCAGGAGAGAATTCCAGACCTCAAGGTGCAACGAACTTAAAGCTCGAACAAAGGAGAAACAGTAGACAGTGGCACTCTCCGACATACCTGACTGGCCAAGAATCGAAGCCGTTGCTGAGTTTAGACTACCTACCGGACACGATTGCCTGGCAAAACATCTTCATAGATTGGGAGTATACACTCAACCCACATGCCCTCTATGTAACCTACAGGAGGAAATGGAGAAGACCCACCTGATTTGATGTCCAGCTTTAAAGACAACGACGGGAAGCCAGAGATACTGGGAAGCAAGAAGACGGCTAATGAACTGCTATAAATGTACCCCCCACCCATGGGGAAAGCTGATGTCAAAGTTTAAGGGTTAATGATAAATATCACAAAGCCTGTCATTTGAAACAATAATAACTTTCCCAGCCTTAAGGTTGATGATGTAAGGTTCGATAAAAAGCTCACGAAATTCCATCTTTAGTGCGACTATATCGCAACTTATTTTATGCAAAATGAGAGAGGGGGGATGCTCTCAGTGCAATTGGAAACAAATTAACAATGAAATGGTTTTATTGTCATTAATAAATAATGACCTACCGTCTTGGTTGCAAAGTTTGAAAACGATGTTGGAATTTGAATTAAATGAAAACATGTTCCCAGTACCATTCCAAATAGACTCCATTCTCAGTAGAAAGACCAATGATCACAAGTAATCAAAGCGATTGAACGAATTTTCAGTAAACCGAGTTCGCGTTGAGTTTATGCTCTTACTTACTGTCTCCAATATTGACCAACTGAAAACACTATTAACCTGGATTAACGATCTTTTAATTACAATGTCAATATTCCGACAACGCATTGAATCAGAAGTCGAGAGAATTTTGAAATTTGGAAAGAAAAAAAATAGCATAAAGTGTATAAAGGCGAAATAGGCAATAGACACCTCTCGAGTACACTTCAACCTTCAAGTTGGGAGGATGAACACAGTATTGAAGCGATATACTCGAAATCGATCACTTAAACTGTGTTCTACGTCTCATTCGGCTCACCGATTCACATCAAAATCGCGATTTGCAACTTCAAAGACGAGCGTGGCAACTACCGCGCCTTTGTCAAATCTCTTTTTCTACCGGGAACACTAGATTATCCCCGCATTTCGTTAAATTAGTGTAAACGCCAAGACGAGGAAAAAAAGATCCACCTAATAATAATTAGCGAATTGAATCTATTAGAACTACCCCCATGCATACGTGGCTTTTAGGTCATCAATTACTCCATCTTTTTTCACCAAACCCCTGCGTCGTGTTTTTTTCCCACTTTCATATAACTGACAAAGTAGGAATGAATTTCCATGGCTTACGTGGTTCAAAATTCATCATCAATCGAGGTTTGGTTAGAGTAGGCTAGTAGTATGTTGACTATTTGATTGATCATGTGAGCAGGGAGGGGGGGGGGGGATAGGGTGTGAGGATTTCCCATTTGGAAAATAAAACAATGGTGCTCCCCCTTCCGTCAAGATATGGTCTGGATTGTCCTTATATCTGACGGATTTAGGGCGCATCGAACGATTTAAGCAGCAATGACTGAAATAGGCCAATATCGCGATTCAAATGATTCGTGGTTTGCAAAGTTAGGAAAACAAATTTTGTAGTAATTACCTCCTGTGAAATTATATAATGTAGGTATGAAAAAAAAAACAATTAGAAATCGAGGAGATAGAGATTTGTGTGTGTGTGTGATCGAGTGGTAAACCGATTATTCCCAACGTAATAAATCCATCAAGATCTTATTCAGTAAAACCCATAATTAGTAAAGTTTAAGTGTTAAAATTTCGCGAGAAAATCAAGCCCATTTCATTTAACGTAATTCCAC
>UZAE01013685.1:0-20092 GCA_900617975.1 Rodentolepis nana | reverse complement strand
TATCAAATGGTAGGCTTTGTAATAGTTATTATTAGTCCTTTAGTTGACTTCGGACATCACAGAGGGGAGGAACATTAAAGTGAGAGAAATTCGAGAGGGGGAATAGAAGAGTGATTCACAGATGTAGAAGAGACAGACAGACAGGCAGACACAAAGGTAGGGAAAAGGTGGGATGAGTAGTGTAGAAGTGGTGGAATATGACATACAGTGTGGTCATGGTAATTTAAAGTTAGAAGTCAACCATCGGTTTTAAGACTATTCTTCCAGTATGAGTATACGTTGCTCAGGGTGCACTACATTTATTTATATCAAATGGCAGGCGTTTTGATGGTTATCATTAGCCCTTTAGTTGACATCAGGCTTCACAGAAGGGAGGAGCATCAAAGTGCGAAAAATTCGGGAGGGGAAACAGAGGAGTGATTTAAAGATGTAAAAGAGACAAATACAAAGGTAGAGAAAAGGTTAAGGTGAGTACTGTGGAGTACTCGAACATGCATTACAGTGAGGTGATGGTAGTTTGAAGTGAGAAGTCAACTTCCGGTTTATAGACTTTTTTGCCGTATGAGTATACGTTGCTCAGGGTGCACCACGTGGAGGTAAGTCAATCACGTAGAAAAATAGTCTCACAGGTAATAACGGGATCGCGACTAACTAATTTACTTTAATTTAATCATCAGCATCTTCTAATAAAAAATGGAGATAGCCACTTGAGCTGTTTATCTAGTAGGTGGGCGTGATCTATTGATTTATAGTCTACTAAAGTAAATAAGGTATTCCTCCCTCCTTGGCCATTGGTCCGGATCAGTTTTCCTTAAGACCACTCTTGTGCTTTTGACAGTTTGCTATTTATCACAACGATGATTTTACATTGTTTTTGGAGAAGAAGAAGAAGGGGGCTTCCCTTTCAAATGTTTCGGCCTTTGGAGACAAATTTTTTATTGGCTTTGCTTAATCGGCATACTTCGAATAATGACCTAGGCAGGTCAGAGAAAGGTTCACCTCCAACCTCTGGGGAGATTTCTTTGCTCCCCCCCCCCTATTTATAAACAGGGTTGGAAGAGCTCTTCGGACTTATAAGTACTGGCATATTTGGTCATCAACTGAATTCTTTAATATCACCTGGGCACTTTGTAAAAAACCTTACAAACTCTCTCCAGGTATGTCTGCCTTCGTCAATTTAGAAGCGCTTAGTTTGCGAGTATGATTTATAGTTCGAGTTCCGCTTGTCTACTAATCACGTAGACGCAATCTCCAATGTTCATATTTATTCCTCAACACGAGCAAATAAATCAATGTCTTCCTATTTGTCATATGAGAAGTCTGATGTAATTATATCATGCCAGCTTGCAATTGTTAGTATTATATCCTATTGTTGAAAAGCAGCCAACATGCAGTTGGAGAGTAGACAAGGCAGTTAAGCGCAGGGCTTAATGAATCAGGAGCAAGGACAGCGAGGGGCCTTGATGCTTACATTGGTTGGTTGCTGTTGTTGTCTCATCGGCCCTAGTTTACCTCCTGAGGATGTGAATTTCTTTGGAAAGCGCATTGGAGCGTTTTGAGAACACTACTTGAATATGTTTATTGGACCCTATTGCTCTGGCTTAGCGATTTGACCAGATTACTGAAATTTCGCATGGATATGAAATTTTATTAGGTACGTGTTTCTAATTTGCACTGAAATGTGCAAAATTGGCAAATTGATTTTTACAAATGTGAAATGTCGTTTTTTGAATCGTTCGTTTGCCAGCCATTCAAAATGTACCTAAAGGATATTGAATTATGCTCTACTTTCGGACTAAATTGCGAAAACTTCGTAGACTTAAAAATGGAGCGTAATACAACTTTAAACACGGAGATATGACTATGAAAGCGGGGTGTGCGATAGACTTACCTCCACGTGGTGCACTCTGGGCAACGTATACTCACACGGCAAAAAAGTCTATTAACTGGCAGTTGACTTCTGACTTAAAACTACCCTCACCCCATTATATGTCATATTCGACTACTTTCACAGTACTCACCACACCTCTTTCCACTTTTGTGTCTGTTTCTTTTACATTTTTGAAACTCTCTTCTGTTCCCCCACTCCCTCTCGACTTGTTTCACTTAGATGTTCCTCCACCTCCTCTGAAGCCTGAAATCAACTAAAGGGCTAATGATAACTGCCATTTGATATAAATAAATAAATGACTATGAAAGCCATTTCTTCTCCTTACCTCAAGAGGGCCATTCAATAATCATTTGCACATTATCACTCACCTGTTTCTACTTTCTCTTCTTTGATAATTATTATTTAGAATAAACTATCAGCCATTTTAGGTCAATATCTCGGTGTTTTCAATCTCATAAACTTATATGCTTTCGCAAAAAGTATCTAAAGCTTTAACAAAACGGCGCTGAAGGGGTCTTCCAAGTGATCAGGTGAGAACTGAATTGCACTTCTTGGGACAATAAGATTTGTTGCTCTTTGATTGTGCGCAACCCCCCGGAAAATTTTAGGGAATTGATAATCGCGTCATATTTGATTTGCCTGTTGGTCGAATATGCAAGAAATATGGACCCTGTTTTTGCTTGGGCGCGGTGAGCATAGAGGAAGGCGGTCATGCTAGAAGTACTTCCAATTGGATGTGTCAAAGTCACTACTGTTAAACAGAAACAGGCTGATGTTGTAATCAAGACGTTATAAGCCGATATAGCCGACTGGCCGAGAATCGGAGCCGTTGCTGAGTTTAGAATACGTACCGGACACGATTACTTGGCAAAACATCTTCACAGATTGGAAGTATACACTCAACCCACATGCCCTCTATGTAACCTACATGAGGAAACGAGAAGACCCACCTGATTCGGTGTCCAGCCCTAAAGACAACGACGGAAACCCAGAGATACTGGGAAGCAAAAAAAAGCCAGAGATACTGGGAAGCAAGACGAGACAACGACGGAAAGCCAGAGATACTGGGAAGCAAGAAGAGACGAGGACGGAAAGCCAAAAATACTGGGAAGCAAGAAGACAGCTAATGACCTGCTATAATTAACTGCTATAAAGACCCACCTGATTCGGTGTCCTGCCCTAAAGACAACGACGGAAAACCAGAGTACGGGGAAGCAAGAAGACTGCTAATGAACTGCTATTAATTAACCGCTATAAATGTAAGAAGCAAGAAGACAGCTAATGAATTGCTATTAATGAACTGCTATAAATGTAATTAAGCCAGAGATACTGGGAAGCAAGAAGACAGCTAAATGAACTGCTATTAATTAACTGCTATAAATGTACCCCCCTTCATGAACGAAGAAGACGGCTAATGAACTGCTATTAATTAACTGCTATAAATGTACCCCCCACCCTTGGGGGAAGCTGAAGTGAAAGATTAATGGCTAATGGTAAGTATCATAAAGCCTGTTTTTTTAAATAATAATGTTGTAATCAAATGGGAAAAACAGGTAAAACAGGAGATCAACCAAATCGTTTAGAAGAATTTCCAGAATCAGTGCACTGACTTGTACTAGAAACATCGGTGGATAGTTTGGCCTCGATATTCGTGGACAGAACATCGATTTCTGTGAAAAAGTCCTCTTGAATCTTGCTAAAATTGATCAATCCACTGTCAATTGAGAAATGGGAAAAAGAATATTTCCAGCACCCTAAATTTGTTAGAGTTGGTATTCAATGCGTGTCTGGTCCTTTGTATCAACCAATTAGCCCTCAACAGTGACCTACAGAAACCAGAAAGCAATAATAACATGCAATTGTCGTAATAGTAGGCCTTTTTCTTCATGATTGAATAGGACAACCAACCTGCAATTTGCCAACTTTTCACGAATAATCGATGCAAAATTATCAATTGATTTTCTTACATATTAAAGCGGATTTTTTACTCTATGGTAAATATAAGGTCACGCTCTCTTGCCCTAAAACGTCAGTAAGTACCTAACACGAATAGGAGCGCAGAATTGTACAACGCCATTGAAAAGGTGCTTTGATGGAGAAGCCAAGAAGATTTGGCCTAGATGATTCGATAAAGCCTGAAGGCCTTAAAATAAACTGTTCAAACTTTAATTTTTAAAATTCCTACTCAAAATATTCTGAAAAATCCCTTTTTCTTTAAACCGTATGAGGAAATGCAGTCATTAGCAAACAACATCTACTGAATCGACGTCAAGTAAATAAAAGTGCAGTCATGTGTGGAGGAGGGGTTAATTGGAAATCAATAGCTTTCTATTGACCAATGCTGAAAGGCAACGATTGATATGGCTTTTCTTGTAATCAGTAAAAAATTTATTGAACTTCATTCGATTGACGGTATCTTTCTTTTTTCTGAAATTTATCCACATTAATGGTACTTTAATCAAACCCATCAGACCTCCCGATTCAAAAGTCAACCACAGGGCATTCTAAAAGCCTTGCGTGGCATTAGCGTTTTGGCAATGGTATTAGAATACGTTGAGACGCACTTATGGATAACTGTTAACCAAAACGGGGGTGTATGTGCCAGATTTTAGCAAATATATTTATGGCAAACTGTCACTATTAGTGACGCCTCTAGTTTCAAACCCAAATTAACAAGTTTCATTTTTATAGGCATTATGTCTTAGGGTAGAAAAATGTAATTATTAGAATATAGTCAAAAAGTCCGTTTTATAATGGAATCGATCTTCAATAGGAATAGCGACATGCTTGGAAAATACTTAGCAATTAGTCCCGGAAGTTTATTGCGAAGTCAGAATACTTTCTGATGATTGCATCCACATTAGAATCAGAGGTCCCGAGATCTGATAGACTTCATGAGATTTGAGGTGTTGGTCCCATTGGTCTGCGGTTTGAATAAGGAATTCTGTTCTTGGATGTCGAATAGACAGTCATACTATACCCTCATTTGGCGGATATATTCAGTCATCTTTTGGCGTTTGAAATGGGTCTCATGCAAACGGGATGTTTTAAGGAGGAGGCTTAATGATTAGAGATTTTTTACAATAAACAAACAGCTATACCCGATCTATGGTTACTTAGGGAAAAGACATGTCCCTATTGTTTATTATTTTATTAAATAGTCATCAAAGAAAGGATTACTGGGATACTGACCTACTTATAATGTATAATGAGAATTTTTTAAATTGAATACAGAAAGTAGTGCACTTAATGGTAAATAGTCTGAAAATCATATTTGTGGCACTTATTAATATCAAATGACAGGCTTAATGATAGGTATCATTAGTTACTTAGTTGACTTCGGGCTTCATAGAGGAGAGGAACATCAAGGTGAGAAAAATGATCCACAGACGTATTAGAGAAAGACAGTCACAAAGGCAGAGAAAGTATGTGGTGAATACTGTGGAAGTTGTGGAAAATGACATTTTCTCGAATCACGGTAGTTTGAAATCAGAGGTTAATTGTCGGTTTATAGAATTTCTTGTCGTATGAGTAAACATTGCCTAGTGCGCACCACCTGGAGGTAAATCTTTTCTGAAACCCCTCTTTGTGGCAATAATGCGCACTAAAGGGCCTATACAATGACACGAAATTCATTTCAGTCGAATATTCATCGTATCTAGCTATAAAAATTTCACTCCTTAATAATTATATTACGGAAATGACCCCTTTAGCAGTTGACATGTTGGAAACAACAAAGTAAGGAAACGAAAGCATTTTCGTAAAATCCTTTTTAACAAACAAATTTGATCTCTGTTCAGTGAACTATCATGAGTGTACTTTATGCACATTCAATTCATTTTAAATAACTAAATAGCTTAGAACTGTCATATTTCTTTCAAAATCGTTCTAATGAGCCAGTTTCTCCATTTTCAAACCTTAAATTCTAGCCTCTTTTAAGTTTCTTCTATCCGAAAGAAGAATTTGTTTAAATTAAAGATGGTGCAACATGAATTCACCATTCTCTGTTAGCATTATGGCCTGGGGGCTTTTATTAATTGTGTTCCCGACCTGCGCAATTTCAGTTGACATTGATATAATAATAAAAATTTGAATGTCTTATTTCGCACAATTGCAGCATATCAAAACTTGCTTGAGCAGGCATATCTAAATTTATAATTTAATTAAATATTCATGTAATAAATTAATCTGCACTGGCTATTTGAGGAATATCTTCATGATTCACGTCTCCTATGGATCACAATAATTCTTAAAACTCAAGTCTCAACAAACTGTTTGCGTATAATCGTATGATTGTATGATGGGGTGTGCGATAGACTTACCTCCACGTGGTGCACCCTGGGCAACGTACACTCATACGGCAAAAAAAGTCTATTAACCGGCAGTTGACTTCGCACTTCAAACTACCATAACCCCACTGGATGACATTCTACCACTTCCACAGTAATCATCCTTCCTTTCCTCTGCCTTTGTGTCAGTCTCTTTTACAACTGTAAACCATTCTTCTGTACCCCATCCCTCGACTTTCTGTTACTTTGATGTTCCTTCCCCCTGTGAAGCCCAAAGTCAGTTAAAGGGCTAATGATAACTATTAAAACGCCTGCCATTTGAAATAAATAAATGATTATATGATTGTATAATGAGGAATGAATGCGTTTCGTTCTGGACGATTTTATCGCAAAGTGCAAGCAATTAAAACAGCGCTTTATTTCATGATCTCCGGCACAAATAGTTGACTGCAAAAGTACAAAATCGTTTATTTTCAGGCAATAATTATTTGTAAATATTTAACGAATTAAATTTTTAACGTGAGCTTTATTCAAGCGTTTCACAACTAGGCAATCGATCTAAAATGGGGATTCACTTGTGATCATTAAAGCAATATCAACACGTTCAAGCATGACTGTTCAAGCCCCAAATATTTTCAGTCTGTTCTCTAGTGATACCGGTATTTTGGTTTCACGGAAGATATTAATTAACGAGCCGTAAATAGAATACGCATCAAAGGGGATTATTTGCTAATTACGCTGATATGTAGAACTTCCAATGACAGTATTAGTACAACTCGATTTCACTTTTAAGGCAAAATGGTATGGCAAAAAATATGCGCCTTTTGGACAAATGCAACTTTGGAATAAAATTTTTCTATTGCCTTTTTAAATCAATTTATCTTAATATTTCCCCCCTCTGTGAAGTCAGGAGTCAACATATTGACTAATGATAACTCTAATAAAGTCTGTCATTTGATATAAATAAATATATGAATCTTGATTGGCACAACAATCAAGCTCAAAATCCAAATCTCTTTAACTATTTGTTTCATGAAAAGAAATTCAGATATTTTTCGACATTTACCCTCAATTGACACCAACATTCTCCACATTTCGTCTCGAAATTTCAGACCACAAATAACCTTAACTACCACTGTATTAGTCACGTACCTGCTTACACATGTTAAATTATTATTAAAAAATCATAAAAATAAATTAAAAATTAAAAAATATATTTTCAATCATGTGCCTTCAGGTGCGGGAATTATATTATTTGCAGTCATGAATGGATAAACTTAATTGGATATTCTAATATGCTAGAAGTATTTGTCTTGCCTGTACATATTTGCTCTTTCATTATAAAGCATGCACATTTTATAGACTTTGGCATAGAGTGTCTCCTTCACCTGCCAAGGCTTCAAATCATTGAGAATTTAAAATTTGATGTAATTTGAGGGATTGTGTCCTGATACGTGGGCGTAAAACGGCCAAGCACATGTGCAATTTGCCCGTGATTTGGCCATCTTGAAAGAGAATTTCAAGATACTGATTTATTATTTCGAGAAATTAAATAGTAAATGGGTTAAATCCATAGGGAAGTGAACATTTATTTTTAAGCTAAGGAAAGTTCTAATCTCTATATTTCAACCTCCCCCTTCCCAAATTTTTAATTATATTAATCGACTCAACTACGATTTTATACTTTAATGGCTTTATTCATTTTAAGGTGGATAGTGAATTTATAATAAAAAAACAATTTTCACAACTACAAATGCCAAATCGTTTGGTATATGGCAAAAATGATATTATTGTTATTATTGAAAGTAAAGGAATGGAATTTTATAATTGCTTTGATTATTATCGGGGGACAGTAAGTTCAACCAATGATACAGAGGTGGGGTGTGCGATAGACTTACCTCCACGTGGAGCACCACGGGCAACGTATACTCATACGGCAAAAGTCCATTAACTGGCAACTGACTTCTCACTTCAAACTACCATCACCTCACTATATGTCATATTCGACTACTTCCATAGTACTCACCTCACCCTTTTTCTACCTTTGCGTCTGTCTCTTTTACATCTTTGAAGCATTCTTCTGTCCCCCCCCCCTCTCTCGACTTTTTTTCACTTTGATGTTTCTTTCCCTCTGTGAAGCCTGAAGTCAGCTAAAGGGTTTATAATAACCATCAAAACGTCTGCCATTTGATATAAATAAATAAATAATGCAGAGGTAGGAGTTGAAGATTTTAGAGATCAACGACATGGCAGCAAAGAGACTTTCTTCATTTGATGATTGTTCTCAATTTGTAAAGCTATCACAACTGTTCTAAAAATCAAGTTTCACTATTCCGATCTCGTCGGTTCGAACGGGTCGGAAGTGAGGGGGTGGGGGGGGGNGGTGGGGGGGGGGGGGGGGCCGCGGGGAGGAGTTCTTGCCGCTTCGCTTTATTTCTTCGTAATAATTTAGAAGGAAAATGCCTCCATAAGTTGCTTTTAACTTGAAAAATTTTTTGAGTGGACTCTAAAATTGGAAAGCGAATTAATTGTTGCAAGCATTTTCCTCCATATAAAATTATTACGGTACTTCCTTTTTGGTAGGGACTAATTGCAGACAGAAGCCATTTTTAATGAGTTTACTGCATGTGTTTTTTTGTTTCGTCAGGAGAGTGTAATTTTAAAATCCCAATTCAAAAAAAACGAGCCAAGAGTTCAGAACATACACTTTGTGTTAATTTAGTCCTGTGAAACACAGGAGTCTGACAATTTCCAGTAAATATTGAGCGATCGCGTTCTGCGTTAGCTCACCAATTTTCCATGAAACACTGTTTTCAGAATAACATAGTTTTCGTTCTAAACCTCGAATCTCCTGCAGTTGCCAAATACAAACGTCATTACTCTAAGATTAATAAGACAGATTGGAAACAAGAAATAATAATAATAATAACATTATTATTATATCAAATGGCAGGCGTTTTGATTGTTATCATTATCCCTTTAGTTGAATTCAGTCTTCACAGAGAGGAAGGAACATCAAAGTGCACAAAATTCAAGAGGGGTGAAGGAGCAGAAGAGCGTATCAAAGACGAAGGTAGATAAGGTGGAAAAAGGTGGGATGAATACTGTGAAAGTAGTCGAATATGACATACAGTGGGGTCATGGCAGTTTGAAGTCAACTGCCAGGTAATGGACTTTTTTGCTGTATGAGAATACTTTGCCCACTGTGCACCACGTAGAGGTAAGTCTATCACACACCCCGAAATTATAATATTATCTTTTTGATATGGAAGAATTTCTCACAAAGCGATTTTTACGTTCGAATCATCAAAGTTTGTTAGTTACTGAAGAAATGCCTAATTTTTATTTATATTTTATCTGGTGTAAATGATACTTATTGACATTTTGTTTGACAGAGTCTTACTCCCCTGATTCATAAACTAATAACAATTTTGGCATTCAAATGTTATTTTCTAAATTACTATGTTGCCAACGTAGTGCCAACCTGTACTTGAAGACTAAAATCTGGCAAAAATTGTAAGTTGTTTGTATAATTTAAATGATAGCTGATGAATGGTGAAAAGAAAGTGGAAAAAAATTTCCATGAACTTCAGTTGTCAAAAATAATTGATGTGATATATTGAAAACGCATTTTTATTATACTTACTCAAATTTAAAATCAAACCTGCTTTGAAAAATAATTTACCAGTAGAAGGCATTTTAAAGATGTTTATCTTAAATTTAATTCAAAATATTTTTAATCTTTGCATAAAAATTTAAATAGTTAAAATAAATAAATGGTTAATGTGTTGCAAAGAATCTGAAGGAAATTGGCAAATGTCTGAATGTTTGGAATGATCGTATTTCTAGATTATCTTGATTAGAATTTAAAAAAAATAAATTCCAAATTTCCCTCTGACGTCATTTATCACAAATTATTAAAAGTAATTTTTTAAATAAATAAAAAATAATCTCTTTTGGTTTAGCTCTGATAACTTAAACATGGAACGACTTCCTAAATTTTTAACTCTACCAACCGCAGTTTGTGATGTCCTGACCATTTTTTCCCTAAAACGAATGCAAAATTTATAAATCTCCTTATTTAGGATTCAAAGAGTTGGAAAATTGAAAATCAATGTCAATTTTGATTAGAAATGACAATTTCTTCTTATTTGGGTGAATAACGATTTTTGGTTTTAAAAAAATAATGTCAGGTAGATGTGCTAACTATGCAACTCAACAAGCAAGATTTGGTACATATACAAAGTTTCTGAATAGTTAACAATAAATTATTATCTAGTCTGTATTTTTTCCGCGAATAGTTACTGCTAATTGTTTTCAAGCGACATTTTTTTAGCAATTTGATCTCATTAACGAAGTTGCCCTCGTAATTCTTGTGAGAAGCACATTTTAGAGGTGGATTATTTTCTTCATTCCTCAGTGCTTTATCGAGTGAATTGAAATTTATTAATATTATTCTTATTATTACATAAATTTTAAATTGCACCTCTGAGATTGATTCCTTAGATTCGAGTTTCCCACATAAAGCTTTCAGCATCTCCCTCAAAACTTATTTATTTATATCAAATGGCAGGTGTCTTGATGGTTATCATTAGCCATTTAGCTGACTTCAGGCTTCACAGAGGAGAAGGAACATCAAATGGAAAAAAGTCGAGAGATGGGGGGACAGAAGAGTGTTTCAAAGATGTAAGAGACAAACACAAAGGTAGAACAAAGGTGAGGTGAGTACTGTGTAATATTCGAATATGGCATCGAGTGAGGTGATGGTAGTTTGAAGTGAGAAGTCAACTCCCAGTCAATAGACTTTTTTTGCCGTATGAATATACGTTGCCCAGGGTGCACCACGTGGAGGTAAGTCTATCGCACACCACCCTCCCTCGAAATGATATACAGTATTAAACTTTCAATTCATATTATTAAGTAATGACAGAATGAATGTTTACTCACTTTGCATAAAGAATACCGGTTAAGCATATTCAGTCTTTGGAAAATTGTTTCTGACCCTTATTTTATAAAGTGCGATACAGTGGCCAGCATGAAGACCAAATGTAATGCAGAATAAGATTTTACTCCATTGTTATTATTAAAATATCGATCTTATTGCGGCAAGATATTTAAAGTTCCCTATGGAGGCCAACGTATTATTGACAATCTAAATTTCATTGTTTAATTTTTGGAACAAAAATAATAGGAAAATTAAAGGAGTCTGCTTGGGAAATAAAGCCTAGTTTGAGAAAACGAATGGGTTTTACTAACTAAACCATCAAAAATTTCTGAGAATATTATTTTTATGCAAGGATTTAAAAGCTAAAATTACTCCACAGAGCATGTAATTTAGTAATTTAGAAAATGATATCGTCAAATTTTGACTTTAAAGAGGAAAGGGTTGAGTAACTATTCTCCTAAAAATTTTGTTTTTTTCTCTCTTTCTTTTCATCTTCGACCAGTTGATTTGGTAAATTGATATTTTTTGAAAAGGTTTAAAAGTTAACAAACTGCAACAATTAGCCATGTTCGACTTAGAAGGTAAAGTGCAGGTAGCTTTAAAAGTTCAAAGGGGTTTTGTGACCGTAGCTTCGACCTCCAGGTCAAGCCAATGACCCATCGATTATCCTGACTAAGACTTTGGAATTAGGGGGTGTGCGATAGACTTACCTCCACGTTGTGCATCCTGGGCAACGTATGCTCATACGGCAAAAGGTCTATTAACTGGCAGTTGACTTTAAACTACCTTGATCCCACTGTATGACATTTTAGACCACTTCCACAGTACTCACCTCACCTCTTTTCTACCTCCTACCTTCGTCTTTGAAACACTCTTCTGTTCCCTCCCCACTCCATCTCGACTTTCTTTCATTTTGATGTTCCTTTCCTTCTGTGAAGCCCGAAGTCAACTAAAGGGCTAATGATAACCATCAAAACGCCTGCCATTTGATATAAATAAAAAATAAATACTTTGGAATTAGATGATTCTAAAGAAGACCAGTGACTAAGTAATGAAAGGACCTTTCATAGTTGTACGAACTTGAAGTCTTCTTCATCAAAAGCTTAACTGTGAGTTTCTTCGAATGAATTTCCATTAAATACATTATGGCGCTTATTTAAAAACGAGACAAGTAGTAATAAAATTACATGTCGTTTGATTTTGCATTAAGGCAGTATGCAATTTACATCTTAAAGCTATTTGTTGAAGTTAAATAAACCAAAGTACTTGAGGGATTCCATGAACCACCCCCTTCCCACCTTGACGCATTCATAAAGCACTAAAGTACTATACAATGTTAAGTGATGGATGAAGTAAATCAGCTATGTACTATTTGCTTTAGACACCAAGTCTTTTGCTAAGTATATTGTTTAAAATGTGAGCTTAGTCTGCGTACCGGACATAATTGCCTGGCGAAGCACCTTCACAGAATAGGCGCATACTCTCAGCCAACATGCGCCCCTATGTGACCTACATGAGGAAATGGAGAAGATCCACCTGATTCGGTATCCAGCCTAAAGACAACAGCGGAAACACAGATATAATGGGAAGCCAGAAGTCAACTAAGGGGCTACTGATAAATATCCTAAAGCCCGCCAATTGAACTAATAATGGCACTGTTTAGAATGCATCTGCATTATATTAAAAGGTGTTGGAAATGCTCGGATTCATATGGTTTTTAGTTTCCTATTTGATTTATAAATCTACTCTTCTCAACGTACCCTCAATTCAGGAATGTGCCCCAATTTCCCAAATTTGTTCTCAAACTTATTTATATTAAATGGCAGGCTTTATGATATTTATCATTAGCCCTTTAGTTGACTTCAGGCTTCACAGAGGGGAAGGAATATCAAATTGAAAAAAGTCGAGAGGGGGGGGGGGAACAGAAGAGTGTTTCAAAGATATAAGAGACAAACACAAAGGTAGAACAAAGGTGAGGTGAATACTGTGGAAATAGTCGAATATGACATACAGTGGGGTGATGGTAGTTTGAAGTGAGAAGTCAGTTGCCAGTTAATAGACTTTTTGCCGTATGAATATACGTTGCCCAGGGTGCACCACGTGGAGGTAAGTCTATCGCACACCCCTGTTCTCAAACTAGAATTAGGTATTTGCATTTAGAAAATACATATGCCAGATTCTCTTAGCACTTAGATGCAGCGCGTATGATTAAAAAGGCATTGCGACGACTGAGAAATTCTAGAATTTTTACAATTAAATTTTGATGAGTTCAATAATTTAATCATATTATCTCTTATTTACTATTATATTGTTATATTCAGAGATTTCACTAGTGACACGCAGTTAATTTTGCGTAAAACCACCGGTGGAAACACTGCTGAGAAAAGTTTTATTTGTCTAAATCTAATTCCCAAATCGGGAAAACTGAATTTATAATTTATTTATGATGCTAATTATAACAAATTCTCATGAAATACGATTTTTACTGTCTGAAAAAATATTTGTGGAAATTAATTTAATAGCATCATCATAATTAAGTTCTTTTGCATTGTAATTATTACGATTATTTTCAATTCAATTTTTATTATTTGCACAAATAAAGAAATATAATTTTTCCATGCTTTAATTGATTGTCCAAAAATCATTTTACATTTACCTTAATTATAAACATTTTCTCTAACAAATATGTAGCCAATTTATTTCATTGGAGCATTTAAAGTAAATTACTTTACACTCCTTGCATAAATTTTTTCCCAAGAGAAAGTTAATAAATTTGAAATTTTATGTTGAAAATTTTCTTCAGAATTGCCTTTTGCATTCACTAAGAATCACCATGTGAAATAAAAGTACAATTTTGTTTATTTTTCGGATAAATATTTCCCAATCTTTATTTATTTTTTTGTGAATTTCAAATAAAAATTACTTGCGTTTACTACTTAAAATGCGAAAAAAACTATCGAAAGTGCAATGCCATCAAAGCTAAGGAAAGGAACCTCATGGAGCCCAGAGCATTTTTGAAAGTGCAGAAGTTAGTGCACCAATATCTCAGCCAATCAACAATCAACTTCATGCAGCGTAGCATGACTTAAGACTGAAACTGCTGTTGCTTGGGCATAGATTGTATTCATTGCGCATCGTGCATTCGTTCCAGAGTTTAAATGGCTATTCAAACTTGGGGTCGTTTTTAAGAAAAATACATTTTCAAAAGACTAGTTGTAGTGATCTGCCTTCACCTGAATTTCAAGAAAAATTAAAATTTGATTAAGGTCCTTTTGAGTAGTATTTGTTGCAGATAACATATATTTTGTTGTTAGTGGTGACTGTTGAGAAAGCAGTTGCAATGATGGCGAAAGAGGTATAAGGAATTATTATAAAGAGATGCGGAATTAATTATGTCAATGAAATCGAATTTAACCATTTAAAATGTCATTGAAAACATAATAAATAGTTTATAAATGAATCCTCAAGGGATTAGTAAAATTTTATTCATTTATTTCAAATGACTTGCGTTTAGATAGTTATCATCAACCCTTTAGTTGACTTCGGGCTTTACAAAGGTGATAAACCTCAAAGCAAAGAAATTCAAGAGGGCAGACAGAAGAATGATTCACAGTTGGAAAAGAGAGAGACACAAAGGTAGGGAAAAGGTAGGATGAGTACTGTAGAAATGGTCGAAAATAGTACCATGTCGGGTCATGGTAGCTTGAAATCAGAGGCAACTGTCGGTTTATAGATTTTTTGCCGTATGAGTATACGTTACCCAGGGTGCACCACGTGGAGGTAAGTCTATCGCACATCCCAGATTAGTAATGACAATAATATTTGGGTTTGATTTAGAGTTCTTTCACATTTATGACAAACGCAATCACTAAAAGTACAAAGCAAGCTTTACTCTACACTATAAATACAATATTCAGACAAACGAATTGATTTATCTGACTACTTTGTCCTAAATATCGGTCAAACTCAGTGAAAAATTGAACTCTCTGAAAGTCTAGTTTTCGAGGCAAGCACGCTCAAATGGTAAGCTTCTCACAACCCAAAGTCCTTCTAAGATCATAAAATAGCCGCTGTTGTAGAAAACTCACAAATTGTTGATAAGCAGTGTTATTTAAACTCAAGCGCTTTCAAAGAGACACTTCAGTCAATTAACTTCAAATTATTTATTCAAAAAAAATTGTTTCTTCACATCTTGCTTAACTCGTTTGCTGTCACTTCCTAAACTTTGCTTATGATGTCTCTTTTGCTATGCTCAATAGCATTTCTTATTTCCAAAAATCGATTCTTGTAATTTTTAACCTTTTTCACGCAACACAACGGTCGAATCAAAGGAAACGCAGTTATTTCACATGGAGGAAAGTTTCCTTCAAGAATTTTTTGCGTTCGTTTGTTCCAACCCACAACTACGTTTTGCTATACTTATCCACATACAAACCTTACTGTTCCCAATGCATGCTTATTTCAGGTTACCATAGATGAAAGGTAAATTTCGATTCCATTTATTAATGACGATGCAGAAAATTTTCTCAGGTTATGCTTAAAATAAAAAAAGTTTCTTCCTATGTCATTTACAAATTTTTCGTTCTTATCTATTGCTCAAATCATCTTCGAGTTTCTTTGCTGCTTGATGAATGGCATTCTGTTTGCACTTCTGGGGTTAAAGAAACAGATTAGATCAAGGAAGTGCCTTGGATCTAATCTTTTTCATTTCAAAACCGTATTATATTCGTGCCATCCTAGAAACGATTTGATATAAGAAGCTTAAATTGAAGAGCACTCTTTTTTATCTAATATCACTTAAAAGAACGATGAGCAATTGATTGTGGCGGAATATATCGACAATCTAGTGTAGTGTGTGTATTTCAAATGATTTCCAAATGTCAGTGCATAGAGAAAGTTTGAAAATTTTAATCTTTGGTATCAAATGATTTTATTTAAACGTCTTTGCCAACGCAGCAATTGTTGAAGACAGCAAAACATACGAAAGTGTCGTTTCGGTAGTGAGAATCGAGCAAGAATTTTGGAAATTGGTAATGTAGCAGGATTGAGATTTCTGAGCGTCTTCATTTGACCTTTAAATTCCAGGTTGAGGAGTTGAAATTTCACGATGGTTACCTGCAATAGCTAGCATTTCAGTTAATTTTGAAACCTCCGTTAATACTTTACTCATATTTTGAGTAACCTGTATAATCACACAGGCTAAAAACCATCTTAAATGTTGCAATTAAACGTTTTATAAGCCTCAGTAAATCGAGTTTTTACTTACGCCAAATATTGCCTTGTCAATGTCACTTCTATCAACATGTAAGCCGATCAAGCGCCATATAGCATTTGGTATTTGTCAAGACAAGGCAAAATCCATTTTTATCACTGAACCAACTCTATTTTATTAGAATTACTAGGACTTAAACAAAAAATCTGATGTCTGAATATTCCATTGGCCCATTCGTATCAATTTTGGAATTGTTATCCTAATAAGGAGTTTATATCAGCTCAAAATAGTAAATCTTTAGTCGCTTAAACTCTCTCCCTATCGCAAGCTCTGCAATTGATGGTGTCCAAAATGGAAGAGACAATCTAGAAAATGCATTTTGTATTTAAATTCGGAGAGAACATAAAGGGTCTTTTAAATGGAAATGCTTTAACATAATTGCGTGTGCAGAAGATTTTATAAAATATTTAATGAGCCCAACCTCTCCTATTCACTTCAACCATGTCAAATATTAAAATAACAATTTTGGAGTGATGCTAATTGAAATATCGTGTTTTTTAATGGTAGCAAATGTAGTTTAGCTATTTGGCGTGACAGGTTATTAGTAAAAAGAGAGAAGTTGCTAATTTGGTTTTACTTAAATTAGAATTTTTATTTTCGGTACCTCCGTTGATTATTTGAAACAGCAAAGTTAGCCAAATTGTGTAATATTTATGTATTTCAAATGGAAGACGATTAGATAGTTATCATTAGCCCCTTAGCTGACTTCGGGCTTCCACAGATGAGAGGGACATCAAAGTGAGAAAATTCGAGAGGGGGAACAGAGGAGTGATTCTCAGATGTAAAAGAGACAGACACAAAGGTAGAGAAAAAAGTAAGGTAAGGTGAGCACTGTGGAGGTGGTGGAATATGAGAAACAATTGAGTCACGGTAGTTTGAAGTCAGAAGTCAACTGTGGGTTTACAGACAATTTTGTCGTATGCTTTGTTGCAAATCTCCTCTGAAACCTCATGAAATTGGATCGTCGTTAGAAAGTCAGAACTTTATAATTCCATCGGAACTTCGCTTACTTCAAAATGATATCTTTATTTAAAACGCAACTAAGCCGGGATTTGCTTTGATTCGTAAGTGCTTCTTGACAAATCGCAGAGGTCAGAAAACAACTACAACTTGTTATTGTGGAAGGCATTGACATTAAGCAAATAAGATTTCTAAATACTTTCGCTTATACAGTTTATATTTAAACAAGGGGTGTGTGATAGACTTACCGTCACGTAGTGCACCCTGGGCAACGTATACTCATTCAGCAAAAAGTCTATAAACTAGAAAGTTGACTTCTGACTTCGAACTATCATGACCCTACTGTATGTCATATTCGACTCCTTCCACAGTACTCAACTCACCTTTTTCTCTACCTTTGTCTGTCTCTTTTACATCTGTATATCATTCTTCTGTTCACCCATCTCGACCTTTTTTCATTTGATATTCCACTTCTCTATGAAGCCCAAAGTCAGCTAAAGGGCTGATGATATCTTGAAGACAAAAATATTTAAACATAGTGCCTAAAAATAAACGAAGTGACAGATTCTACTTGAGATGGTCGTATAATTATTCTCATATGCTATCGTACAATGAAATCTCAAATAGTTGTCTGAATTAAGGTCTTCTTTCAGTGACTTCGATGTTTAAGTTTTAACAGATCATACAATAGCTATTGATTTCACTATGGAAATATCGCTTTAATAATGGAAGACTTCCAATGTTACTATGCATTCCATAACACAAATACGTTGAAGGGTTTTAACCAATAAAAATCCTTTGAGCGATAGATAAATTCCAAAGGCTAAATACAATTGAGCTTTTGGTTACAAATTGCGCCGGATTCACATCAGTAAATTGCGAAGCCTATTCAAAATTATCCAATTATTCATAAATGATAATGACATTGAAAAATACTTCGCAATTTTTTAACATGCTACATTGTGATATATTTCATAATTTAATTAGTATGATTGCCTCCATTTTATATGTGACTTTATCTAACAATGAACTAGACACATTAATCAAATTCATTTTTTTGGTTTACATTGAGGCGTCAAACATTGTTTTCGTCTATGTAAACACACACCAGATATAAGACATGAGCGGAGCATATTGCCCGCAACGGGCACAGTTGGTACCCAGAAATTATTTCGTTTTAAGCTTAATTCACAATTGGCAGAGAGCGCGAGATTTTGTAATCAAACAGTCACCATTTTTGGACATTGCAGTGAACAGGAATTTATGGTCGTGCCCTTTTAATTAAAAAAAAACAAGAAAGGAATGTCCAGGCTCCTCTAATCGAATTCCATCTCTACAAGCAAACAACATTCAGATGCTAATTTTACCTTAAACATGAGGGGTGTGGGATAGACTTACCTCCACGTGGTGCACCCTGGGCAACGTATACTCATACGGCAAAATGTCTATTGACTGGCAGTTGACTTCTGACTTCAGACTACCATCACCTCACTCTATGCCATATTCCAATATTTTCACAGTACTCACCTCACCTTTTTTCTAAATTTATGTTTGTCTCTTACATCTTTGAAACACTCTTCTGTTCCCCCCCCCCCCCCCCTATCGACTTTTTCAATTTGATGTTCCTCCTCCCCTCTGTGAAGTCTGAAGTCAACTAAAGGGCTAATGATAACCATCAAGACGCCTGCCATTTGACATAAATAAATAAATAAATACCTTAAGCATGATGGGAAGTGTAGACATTCTTGGTGCAGGCGAATTTACTCGCATCCAAGGTATATCCATATCAATATCTTAGTTTAATTTGTTCTTTCATTGACTGAGTGCTTAGGCGTTGGGCTTTTCGTGAGTAGTAATTATTTGTTTATTTATTTCCAAATGGCAGGCGTTATGATAGTTGTCATTAGACCTTTAGTTGACTTCGGACTTCACAGAGTGGAGGAGGAACATCATAGTGAGAAAAATTCGAGAGGAGGGAAAGTTGATTGATTCACAGTTGTAAAGAGACAGATGGACACAAATGCAGAGAAAGGGTAATATGAGTACTGTTGAGGTGATCGAATAAGACATTCAGTGGGGTCATGGTAGTTAAAGTCAGAAGTTAACTGCCGATTAATAGACTTTTTTTGCCATGTGAGAATACGTTGTCCAGGGTGCACCACGTGAAGGTAAGTCTATCGCACACCTCTGAGTAGTAAACATAGAGTTTTCTCAACCGTAACTTGAAAGCAGTGAATTTATAAGTGGTTTTGCAAGACCTATCTCGATCCGAAATAAAGGTACTTTACCTTATACTTGTTCCAGTGTACACTCAACTGCAAGCCAAATCAACTTTGGTCAAAAAATAGGAGAAGAAGGAATAAAAATCTTTTTTTTTAATGTCCCTTTCAGGGTCACTGTTTCCTCACAAACCTAGTCATGACTAAATTGCATTGATCTAGAATACGCCACTCTGCAATTTTTAGAATTTGGATTATCTGGAAATGCGATCCCAACTTTTTCGTAGCTATTGATGCCAAGGTGCAATATTTTGCATTATCTTTACTTTCCTTAAATTGCTACCTTCTATTTGATCTATGAAATGGTGTGCGTGGAGTGTGTGGTTGGTGCTGAAAAAACCAAGGATGATAAAACTGGTTAACTGTAAATTAGAAGTTAAATGAGACTGCATGGCGGTTCTTCCAAAGAAACTGGAACGTTTACCATTCTGCTAACATCGAGGAAGGTGGGGGGGG
>UZAE01013684.1:5785-20093 GCA_900617975.1 Rodentolepis nana | reverse complement strand
ATAGACTTACCTCCACGTGGTGCACCCTGGGCAACGTATACTCATACGGCAAAAAGCTCTATTATTCGGCAGCTGACTTCTGACTTCAAACTACCACGACCCCCTGGTTGTCATATTCGACCCCTTTACAGTACTCACTTCACCTTTTTCTCTACCTTTGTGTCTGTCTGCCTCTTTACATCTGTGAATCGCTCTGCTGTTCCCCACCCCTCGACTTTCTGCTACTTTGATGAACCTTCCCTCTGTGAAGCCCGAAGTCAGCTAAATGGCTAATGATATCTATCAAAACGCCTGCCATTTGAAATAAATAAATAAATATTTATGGGGAGAAAATGAGGGATTGTTGACTACAATTTATGGTGTGATTTTTTATACCTTTCAGGATGGGAGAACAAGGAGAAGATGGTGTATCAAAGGAGGGGGGGAGGGGGGGGGTCGTGGTAAAAAAGGGGGAAAAAAGATGTGCCCCCTTCTCACTTCACCCATCCAAAGACAGCAGCACCTCCCTTTCACAAACCAGAAAAGACTTCGTTGTCGTGATCGTAAAACTCAGGAAATAAGAGCCTTGTTAATATCTACATATAATATACTCGATGCCAACCCAGATCAGAAAATGCACACGTAATGCAAAATTGTGTATGGCTTAGGCCCGTCACTTATGGTCTGTCACAGCAGCAGTAGTTAACAAAGAGTCTAGGGAGGAAATAGGGGCAAAGGGAAGATGAGACTTACTTCCGAGTTGGGAGTGGTGACGGAAGTTTTGGGGTCCCGTGGGGGGATAGCAGGAGGGGACGGAATGTCCTCATTGGCCAGATCAGTGACCGGTGGAGGGGGAGGTAGATTAAGGAGGAAACTGGCGACAGACGCCCTACCTCCTTCCTGTGGTGGGGGAAGAGGCGAAAGAGGTGGGATTGTGATGGCATCCCCACTGGAATCCATCTTTGTCAATCCCTGATGTTCCGTTTCATCATCCATTTCAAAAGACCGACGATGCTCGTGATATCGGCCCGGTTGACTGTCTGTTGAATCACCATCGGTTTGAAGGGCAAGATGCAGAGGTGTAGGTGGCGGAGGTGGGAACCAATTGGAATTGTTACATGGCGTGGGAGTTGATATTCCATCTACCGTATCATTTTCAGAAATCGGGGGTGGTACCACATCACCATTACAACTTGGTGTTGATTTCATTTCGACGGTCTGGAAATTAAAGTACAACAATGTTAGATTTAATGACTAGGTGTAACAATTCCACTGTAACAAATCCGCTTACAAACAGGATGCCAGTAGCGGTTTTCAAGGGAAGGGGAACAGTGGGAAAGAAAGCGATCTATCAATTCCTCCAAGCAAGAACCCCTTCACGACCTGGTATTGGCAGTAAGAAATTCTATCCCCCTGTTAACGTAAACGCAGGAATGCCAGACCTCCGAATTTAACGAATATGAGACTCATATTACATGAATTGCTTTAGACGTTTTGACATATGGTCAGGAGGTCCTTATTAAATGGAATAAAGTTGACCGGATGAAGATCAAAAGCTTTTATTTCATTGGCCACAACAGCCGAACCACCCTCACTCACTTGATGGTCGACTATGCAGAGAGTTGAAAGGCAACAAGAGGCTTCCGTGTGAAATGGCTTGCCTTAAAGTGACAACTTTATAACTCTGGATTTTTTTGTGCAAAACTTTCAAAGGACTAGCGACTTGCCTGTCTGAATCAGGCTAAAGAAGGCCGATTTTAAATTGACGAGAGAGAGAGAGAGAGAGAGAAAGACTATGAACACGCAAACTACGACAAAAGAGATCCGAGAAAATTCTCAATAAACACCGCCACCTTTATGCTCAAATATTTGATTTCCCATATCAATAGTTTGTCAAACAGTTAATTGGATGAAGAGCAATCCCCACCCGCTGACCTCTTTCTTTGTAGATAAGAATGGACAGAATAAATTAATTATTTAAAACATAAAAAAATGGAGAATCGCTCTCTCTTATATCTGCCGTCAAACTAAATTTCCCGAATGGAATTATTCTACATCAACGGAGATGGTTAATTGCTACAACAATACATATATACGCGCATATAGGCATTCTATTACTTGACCAGAGTCAAGTAAAAGGAGGTGTTAAAGTAGTCAGTAAGACCAGGGGCAAGACGCGACGGCCACCCCTATAATGCCTCAGCCCACACTGACACCAATGAAAACGGAGAAGACGTTATAGCTCTGCTTTGTCAACATGGCAACGTCAACACCCATTTCAAGCACTTGCGAGAGGGAGAGGAAGAGAGAGAGAGAGAGAGTCATTAGACCCGATTCCCATTAAGTTGATGCTTGTCTGACGGCCTTCGGTTCATCTAATAGCCCATTTAAAAGTCCATAGCACTTGGTGTCAATGCCTATTCGGATTTCGTCAAGGATAATAACTCTCGAACACTCATCCCACTATCAGCCATCTATCCCATTAACCGTCGTTGACTGCACATAGAAAGGTCTCAGATCAGTGGCCTCTGATGTGACAGGCATAGCACTGGGTTAAGAGTGAAACTAACCACTTTATTGACCGAATTTGCAGCCGATGAAGTGAATGTAGAGATGGTATTATTGACAGACGTAGTCACTGTGGTAGACATCCCTTTACTAGCTTCAGAATCGCAGCCATTAGAAGTAGTGGATTCATCGTCCATAACCTTGGAAGAGGTTGAAATTGTCGAGGAAGCGGAGGTGAGTGAACAAGTGCTTTCACAAGTGGCTGCACCATCTGGCGGACCACGGCCACCTTGTTGACCACCACCTGGTGGATTCTTCTCCTTCTTTGCCTCCGACTTTGTGTTGCTTTTCGTTAAGGAAGAAGCTGTTTGCAAACCGAAACGCGCCATTCGAAGATCCCAGGCGTCATCGTAGAGAGTGCCTCCACCTCCCAATTTTTGTCCCACTTTCTCCAAAACTGCTGTGCTCTCTGCAGTGGCTGCAAGGATAGAGAAGCAAGAAATGATATGAGCGAATTCTTACCCGGTTCTGTTAAGGTAGAGAGCGAGAGAGAGAGAGAGAGATAGTGAAATTTATATCTAGAAGCCTTTTTTAGAAGCTCGAAGGACGCTCACTCATAATCATACGTAGAAGATAAACAAATAGTCTGAGAAAGATGGTTTCCATAATGGGAATGAGCTGTTTAACGTTGCTAAAAGGACTCGCCTTTAAGGTATTTATTAAACCGCCGGAAAAAAAACATTTAATTTCTATGCTCGTTTAGAACTAATTTGCATTTTTTCGCTTTCTCTCAGTTTCCACACCTACCGAACTCTGTTACTTTTTGAAACATTTTTGTCAATATGACCAACCATCCAATTAAAGCTAACTTGCCAACAAGCTTGGCGAATATAGCTCGCGCATATTCGCCAAGAAACGCATGAAAAACTCCGAATCATTGGACACTGTAAGGTGATGAATTGACCCCCTCCCCATCCCTCCCTCCCATCTCTCAATGTCCCAACTCGTTGTATCATCTGAAATGATAAGCCAAGGTACTTTCAAGAGAGTTCAACTTGTTCCACTCCTGATAGGTCGCTGCAAAATAGTACCAAAGGAGTTGTATTGCAAGATGACAATGTGGATTCCAAAACCACAAGAGACCAAATAGAAAGGACGTGGAGGATACGAAAACAAATGCAGGGATGAGGGTGGGCATAATTTGGTCCAGCTTCTGAAACCTACCGAAAGACGCAACACTGCAAAGTGGAGGTGGAGGAATTGAAACTCCAAGGGAGAGAAGTTGACAATGCCAAGCATCCGCTTTTTTTTTGATATGAAGAAGAAGGGGAAAATTATCCCAATCGAGCAAAGTAGCGCATTTGGTTAGGAGAGTAAGCGAAAGCAAAGAATTTATACAAATCCTCCCAGTACTCTTGCCAATACTTAATGAAAAAAGTTTATAAACTAATGCTCAGATTATGCAGAGTGGGATTGTGAGAGAGGGGAGAGGTGGGGAGAGTGATTTTTATCACTAGGTAAAAGTGAGATTAGACATAAATCAAACAAACCCCGTACAACACGCCACCCCCCACCCCCACCCCTCCCCCCACATAACCACATTTAACTCGACGCGACACATGACAGGGAATGAGGACTTAAAAAACAGGTTCATAACACAACGTGGTGTCGTCGTCGTCGTCTGCCGACTGATGACATGAGAAGTGGTAATAGAAGCCTACCTTTTCTACCTTCAGACTTAATTGGTGACTCTCCATAAGGCCCATGTCATTAACATGATTCCATTTCAGGAAAGATCGACCCAGTTCCCCTTATGAAAGGTCTTGCAAAATAACCTAATTCGAAAAATTTTGCTCTATGTCAAGTCAAATTGATACCCGGGTTTTCCGAAAGTCCGCCCAACCGAATAAGCGCCCATGGGTTACTTGGTTCCAAAATTAGTTTCATGAAGTGGGATTTTTTGTTTAGCCGCTTTTAGGTGGATTTTTCAGGAAATCATGGTACAATTCTAACAATAGTGGGAGAGGGAGACTTGTGGTAAATAAAAGTACAATCGATTAAATAAGGTCGGTAAATATATGAGATTCAGGGGGTTAAGGTACTATGGGAATTAGCATAGAGCTATCCATCTAAGATTTACCATCAAGCAGTTTTGAGCCTTCCACAGTGGAATGGATAAGCGCAGTACTATACATGAGGAGGAAGATAATTGAATTCAGGCAGTTTAAATTTGACCAATCACTTCCTTATTCTGCCGAGGAATTACACAAACTCGACCGCCTCCTCCTCCTCCTCCTCTGGATCTTTCTTAGTTGTCCAAGTAGAAAAGTAACCAGAGGTCAATAGCTCCCCACATTCATAAAAGACAAGAAGCCCAGAGAGAGCTTCGCGGTTAATATTAGAGTGCAGGCCACCAAAATACATTCGACTAAACACCGAGCCTCAACATATACATGATTTCTGCCCAAGAGACACAGATGTTGAAAATTCATTAAGGGAGACAAGTCAAGGGGAATACACACAACACGACGGAACGCAGAATGTAGGAGGGGACGTAGGAGAATAAACGAGTTGAAATGGAGGTAGTGTATTAGTGTCATTTAAGTAGTGCAGAACCTAATGTTGCTCACCCAAACGTTACTTCATAGTGACTAAGACATGTGAGTCAGAGAATGCCAGCTTCTCTCTCTCTCTCTCCCTCCCTGAAGCTTCGCCTCTTTCAGCAGCACACAAGTAGCTTACCTTTAGGTCATTAATCAAGCAGGCTGCAACGAAGAGAGAGAGAGAGATTTAAAAAGAGAAAAATCCGAAACTTCAGTGAATTGACTTGAAGCGTGTTGCAACTTTTGGGATAGATGGTTAATTACCCCACTCCGAAATATTAAAAGTAAGGGAAAACCATCTCAGAACGCCAATTTCGGCGCTTCCATCATTTGATTTATGATATAATCAGGATGGCTCTTTGACAATGACAAATGGAATGCCCTCAATCCACGCGATCAGGAGTATAATCAAACTGAAAAGACCAACCTAATTAGAGCTCTGAATTACATTGAATTAGGAATAACTGGAGCCAATATTGGGCGATTAATTCCAGCAAAAAAATCAATTTCCTAAATAATATCCATAATTCATAATAGCTTCGTCTACTGAAACTCCCGATATGGTTCTGGACATTCAGTAGTCGATTGAACATTACGAGGCCAGGTCGTAAGACTCAATACTGCAAATAGCGCGGGTCAATACTAATGAGTAAAGCTTTTATCCAGGGTTTGTTCAGGCTCCAGGTGTTTAAATAAGAAGACTAAACGACGCAAAAACTTAAAATAAGTGTAATTTATCTTGAGGTGACAATCTCTGGCTTACTCGCCACCCCCCCCCCACCACCTCCTCCTCTAGGGGGGGGGGGGGGGTTCGATTTAACTTCACTCCGTTTGACGAAAATTTTGTGCAAAACTGACTGCTCCAATATCCTCGCTCTCTCTCTCTCTCTCTCTCATACACACACAAAGAACGAAGACTGTTAGAAGTTTTGATGAGGATTTCTGTTCTCGTACTTAAAATATTTCACAGAAAAAAATGAGGACTGAGAGAAATCGTCCAAATGTCCCAAAATCATCCCAAGTGGGCTCGACAAACAGACACACACACACAGGGAGAGAGAGAGATAGAGAGGGAGAGAGAAGCAAAATACTAGCCCAAGGCCATGGGAACACGGGAGAGAAATGGGAGGAATTCTTCCTGAGAAAAAATTACTGATCCTTAAAAGGGAACAAACTTGAATATTTTTTTCTGCGAAATTTAATCCCCTGTCTCCGTCCCCGTCCCCTCCCCTCCCTCACCCCATTCACCTATCCACCTTCACCTTGGTTACACGTTTGAGAGGAAATAATGTTTCCCTTCCAAATAAAGCAATTGCCCACTTGGTCAATGACTAATTCGTAATTGGAAAGTATTTGAAGCAGGACTACGTGATGTGGCCACTTAAGATCTAATAACAATTAGCGGAGGTTAATCAACTTTGGGCTAAGGGGGAAATCTAAATGAGCTCGGCAACATCAAACCAAAGACAATTAAGGCGCAGTAGAAGGGCACCGTCTGCATAAATAATTACCCAAATAGGATGAGGAGGAGGAGTGGGGGGGGGGTAAATGAGGAAGCGAAAAGAGGCACTTTAATTGGTTAGTGTGATCAAGCTGACGACACATTAGAACAGTAATTATAAGAATTCACAGTTTCAAGGGAGAGAAACAGATATAACCCAGTTATCAATACACATTGACTTAGAGCTCGAAATCTCCGATTCTTCTATTTAGAGAGAAAATCTCTTTTTTTTAATTGAGAGCGGCTGCAATTTTCCTCTGGTTGAATAAGACTTTTAAATGCGATCTTCCACAAATAAACAAGAGAGGTTGCTTTATTACTTGGCGGCGATCGCTACATATCTCCCACGGGAACAAACGCATTAAACGACGCTCCACTTGTCCTGACCTTTTCAGTTAAGAAGATCTGCCGGTTCGCTTCTTAGAAAGCATTAAAAGTTAAGATTTTTCGACAAAATTGTTATGGTATACGAGGTCTTAAGTGCTTCATTGCATCAAATCACAGTTTGCCCGACAGCAAGACCACATTGAACATTCCTGGTAAAAGTAGCATTCTACAAACATGTTAGACTTGAAAATGGCCGAGTGTCAGTTACAGACCGTGAATAACTGGTTCTAAGAAACGAGGAAGAGTAATATGGCTCGAAAACCTGAAATAAAATTCAACAAGAATTGACACCTTGTAGGTATTAAAATCTATTCCGAAAGAAGGAAGTAGAAGTAAAGATTAATATAACCATCTTATGTAATGTCGCGGCAATGGCGTGGGGGAGGGGGGGGGGACTTTAAAACGGGCAGAGATTTATCACGCAAGAGGGCAATAAATCTTTCAGATGGATAAACACACATGCGCATGTGACCGTAGGCATGCCGCTAAAGTATACCTCAATACATGGGGGAATTATGAGCACTTGCGGGTGGGTTTAAGAGGGGCGCACACCGAAGACCCGAGAGGACAGGAAATTGATGAGAGAAAGTGGAGAAAGGAGAAACCACTTCTGGGCAGCTGTGCAGGGAGGAGAGAAAAGGGAGCCCAGATAGGAAGTTCATTATTTATTACGGGTAAAAGTAGTGGGGGGGGGGGGGGCGATGCGTGCAACTGGCGGAGGCAGAATATGCCCGAACGCAATGTGCCCCGCCCTGCCCCGCCCCGATCCGCCAACCCCCCCCCCCTAACCTTTTCACTTATCTCCTGAAGTTATGCATACACAAAGCGAACATAAAGGCCACGGATCCCAAAAAGAGCCTCATAAATGTTATGCATTCAAGAGGCAATGCAATGCGCAATGCGAATTCAATCTACTTCGTTGGTGAAAAATCTATTATCTTCATGTAGGATATGAAGTTGGCACAAATCACTTGACTAATTTTAGAAGCGCAAAGTATTACGTAAGGAAGGGAGGAAGGAGTCAAACAAGATGAAACTTCATGAGATGAGCGAAAATGCGAATCCTTCAGCTGTGTTGAAAGGTTCTTATCCTCTCTGAAGGAAGCGATTTGAGCACTCAGACGAGTTGATTTGTTGGATCATTCTGCCCTGTCACCCATTTTACGGCCAGTATTAACCACTAGATGGGCACCGACAAGTCTTGAGTTAAAACAATTCACAACTGCCTTCTATGGCATAACCAACCACAGAATTAGGACGACGGTTTATCAAATGGTGAATATTGTTCGCGAAACTGGAACTCAAGTAATGAAAGACTATCAACAGTGCCCAATAGTGCTGGAACTGAGGTCGAGTAGAACTCTTGATCTTATGGCATCAATGTCTACATCATCATCATCTTCACTTGTCCTGTTTCTCACCAGTCCCCCTTTACTCATAGGCGTTGAAACTTGCAAGCTCATTTTGATACTGCTATGAGTACAACAATGTCCCCAAATCGCATGAAAACTCTCTCTCTTCCTCCCGAGAGAGGGAAATCTCGATTTATGAACTTCACATACTTGACATTTGTCATAGGAAAGAATGTGCGAACTAGGAAGGGACTTCCGCAAAGTAAGTTAATTTAGAAAAAGAACCGGGCTGTACTTGGCGAATAAAAAGTGGCGGTGTTTTAGATTTTGAAATATCAACCCACGGTAGCTTCAAATAGAACCCAGGAGAATATGACCATCAAAATGTCGAAACACCACGTTTAATGATCTTGAAAACATCATCTGAGCGATGAAAACACCTTAAAGAACCATAAATCAGTTAGGTTTTTTTCCAAAAAAGTGTAAGATAAGGCTTTAATCAAACGAGTCAACTTAAAACAGCTCAGCAAATGATAGATCAACGAAGTGGAGGACACGCAAGTAGTTCTAAATACTTACTTTAGCAAAAAAACCAACGTTGATCATCTGAAGAGGCAACAACCATTGAAGTAATTATCATTACATTGTCTAAAACACTTTTCGTCTAATTGCATTTCCCGCTAATGTTATCTCATTTCAAAACCGTCTTAAAGAGATTTAACAATAGCTTATCTTAAACACAGGCGCATTAGAATAAAACACAAAAGTTGAAAACACCTAATTAAATCCAGTCTTTACCTAAGTTACAAAAATACGGAAAATCTAATTACTATTGATTTAAGTGCATTCGATCGATAAACTCGATAATCGAACTCGTCTCAGTTTTCATCAAAGAAAGCCGCCATAAAAAAGCCGCAAAGACCGGTAGGTGGGGGGGGGGGGGGGGGGGGGGAGGGTGTTAATTCCGTCTAAATATTATCTCAATGGGAGTCGAAAACACACAAATTAGGGAAATTTTTTCCCCATGAGTGGAGTAGCAATGGTACCTTTAGTGATTCTAGCAGGTGGAGGAGGAGGGTGCTTCGCAACTTTCACTTTGCGCGACTCGAAGAAACGACTGACATTCGAGGCAAAATCAGATTTCGACGATTTTGGCGCCGCTCCATCTGTCAAATCGCGAAGAGGACCCACTACAGGGCTACTTTGTGCAGTGCTGAAACAGAGAAACCCAGTAACTTCTATGGAAAAAGGTGGAGACTTTCTCGCAAATAAAACAATAAAAATTCTTCCCAAGAACCAGGAGTGCAAATGCATATTTTGCCATGTACAATAGTTAAAACAAAAAAAGCGAAAATAACATTCAAACGGAGAAAATATCTTAGGCGTAAATATATTTTAAAATCAAAAAATAAGAAACAGGTAACTATTTCTGCAAAAAATATTGGAACATATATGCTTGTTCAGGACATAAATACGGGCTGAACACGACTTGGGTTGGAAAAGTCATGTTTCCAAGTTTTGAATGTTGGTTAAAAAGGCAACACTAGGCTTCCCTGGAATACATCATGTTAGGCTACTCATCTTGCGATTTAAAAAGTGCATGTCAAAATGCCCTGGTGAGAGAAGGGTGGCGCTGACTAACTTCACCACTAAAACGTTTCAATTTTTTTTAACTTCTCTTTTCTAACTCAGCTATGGCATTTCCTAAAGGGAAAATTAGGTTAATGAGGCAAACTTTTAATTAGATTAGAATGGTTGAGGAAATGTCTGCGCCAAAACACCCGCCCTTAAAAGTTGACAATTTAAACAAATAGTCAATAATACCTCGAAAACCTGAAATAGGACGTCATCGCCCTCGAACTAATATAAGCCCAGGGAAAGACAAAAGAGACTATTTTAGCGCATTTAAGACTACCCGGCACCCGTTTTCAGAAACCGGTGAGATTGAATTTATGTCAACTAGTTATCCTGACCAATTTGGAGTGATTTAAGATGCAGTTACGCCCTACTCTCGTGAGCGCAATCAGGAATCAAGGGCACGGCTCTTCCTTACATAAACAGAACACAGGAATAGTGTTTACGACTACAATTGCCTTGATGATGACAACATATATTCAAGTGGACAAGCCTGCAAAGTGGACACTTTAAGGACCAAAAAAATGTCGTGTCATGACAGTGTTGACACGATGACAGTGAAGTGGTCGTGTGACCGGTCCTCGATTGGAAGAGAGCGTGGATTAATTAGTCTATGCTTTGGCAGTTATAAATCAACTGGATATGTTGATTCTCATGCAGACGTTTTTAAAGATGTTGATTGAGAAGCGTAAGTTTTGATGAGAATAAAAAATGTCTAGAAGGTGGATTCTGGAATCTAAATCGCGCGAAATCAAGGTAAATTCTCTCATATCGGAAAAAGTTGAAAGAAATTGACATCACGGCAACAATTTTACTGCCACGTATCTTATGATTTACTAATCGAGATGCTGGCACATATATGACAGAAAACTTAGTAATAAATGCTTTAAATCAATTTGGAGAAGGAAATTCCAACTCCCACTAAAGTGCCTCTTTTGCACAAACGATAGTATCAATAAGCGACTGTTTCCGAACCGCACCAACTGAAATGAGCATGACGAATTCATCACTTGATCAATTATCGTTGAGGCTTAAATAAAAGATTAATCATTACGATTATTAAGCATATTGAAAACTCTATCTTAGTGAGAATTAAAAAAATAAAAATTTTCACATCGTCAGCATTGGACTAGTCAAATACGAACAAAAAGAACCTGCAGATCAACTCAACAAAGCTCTTCAGCTTTAAATAAGAAATTTCGGGTGAATTTCAATGCACACTGGCATATTATTTGCATATCCACATGGTCATCATCATCATCATGGTTGGAGGAGGCGAGAGGAGGTCGGGTGTGTAGTTGACAGAATGTATATCATAGTCCTCGTCTCCTTCTTGTGAATCACTGCAGATTGAAAAGAAGTTCTACTGCTACTATGCTGAATTACCGTGACTCAGAGTGTGTAGTAAGAGAATAGGATATCAACGCTGGCAAAATTAAGGCAATTGGACTTAAAAAGATGCAGAAATTAAATATTTCACGGTCTATAGGCTCGCAAAAGAGATAAATTGCCGTTAGAGAAATAACTGTAATTATGTGATTTTTTACAAGACGCATAAGGATTTCGGAAGCGATTTTGTTTAAATTCACGCTCCATAAATTCAGCCTAGTCCGAAAAAAAGATCGGAAATGAGCGGCATGTTATTTAATTGTGCTCCTTGGCCAGCGCGCATTTTTGGTTGAGCAAGCAGGTTTCCAGCACCAATAAATCTGATGAAAAATAGCTTCACCTGAGTCGAATGACTCTTCCACAATGAACGCAAAGATAAATCCAGGAAAAACTTGGTATTCAATATTAATATTAAACTGTTGATTTGACGTGTTTTTAACATATTATAGGACAAAAGGCGGGTAAAAAAGAAGCTTAAAGAGGTATTCTGACTATTTTATATTGAAAAAAATGGAATATCGATTAACAATATATCGCCACAATGCTCGTATTTGATATATATTGGATGAAAAGTAGAAGAGCAAAGACAATTGACATTAACGATTCCGGAGATATAGTCGGGCATTAATATTATTAATGCCAACTTTTACCCAAGATCCGAGACAAAATTAATTAATTTTAATTCTGGTGAGCTTATTCTTGAGTACCTTTGACTGCGCAAGGACACCACATCAGACCAAATTAATTATGAATAAATTATAAACCAAGATCGAGATTTCGCAACAAAATGACCAACACACAACTGATTTGCAAAATTGATCCGAGCTAATTGACAGATAAATAACCACTTCTTAATAGTTTCAGCATTAAAATCACAAAGAGAACATAATTTTTCAACAAAAAAAACAAACGACCTGGGGGATTTGAAGACAGGAATTAAACTCCGATGTAAAAGATTTAAAACTTGTTGAGGAAACTGCTTAAGCACTACACAAAAAATTATGACGATTTATTTATAAACACTATCTAAAGATAATATTTAATAAACGCAAGGAATAGAAGGTGCTTAAAATGAGTACCATTAAAAAGGTAAAAACTAGGCAGTCATATACAACTAGCAATCCATAGGGAAAACAAATTTGAAAAGATTGCGTATGCTGGTAAACTATCAGTTAAACAATTATCAATATTATTTCTTGAGGAGTGTTAGAGACTGCTATCGAATAGATTAGTCAGGCAAGCTCTTAGTGACTCATAGCCTTAGAAATCAGACGTATACTGACTAAAACAAAAATTGAAGAAGTAGATTGGTGTTCACCATAAAAAATCAGCTTTAAACATGAGTAGATATTTCGTCTATTTTGGCCACCTAATAAGCGTTTGGTCTAGGTTCTAATAAATTTAACTCTCGAGATTTCTCGAGAAGAAATTGAAGCCACGTGACCTATGCTCGGAAAGGAAATGAGATGGGAAATAGCATGACGTCAAACTCATGAGATTAGAGATAAGTTGTGCTGTCTGATATAAAGAAACCCAGCGAATTACTCAATCTTTATGTAGTTTAAAATAAATTCAGATTCATCAGGAGATAGTGGAAGACAAATTAACACTTAAAAGAAAATGACAAAATCGCGATAAACCGTGATAGCAGAGACCACAATTAGCTGTCAGCAAAGGAATTCTTTGTTTAAATATATCAGGTCATAAATAATGGCGCTTATTTACTCAATAGGGACTGAAGCTACTGAAGCATTATCCGTGGTAATTTAGTTGCAAATTTTGGTATTTCCTGTTGTGAATTTTTTGTAGCAAAAAATCACTTTCCCATTTTGAGGCTATTAAAAATGTTGCCAATTTTGATAGACATGAGTCACAGCGCTTGGAGGAAACCAATCCGACACTGCGACCACAAAAACTCTTTTTTTCAAGTAACACTAATTTCACTCCCTCTTCCACTAGACCAAACAGCAATGTCTAAAATAAAAGCAGAACAGAAAAGATATATATGCGTAAATCACTTTCAGACTGAAGGAAAGTAGTTTGCAGTCAGCAGACTGTAATCGCGAACCTTGCAATGACTATAATTAAACAAGACACATAATGACAAGACACTTGTCCAAACACCCATGTGCACTTGTCGATTTCTTTGAAGAGATAGATTCGTAAAGGCATGCCACTTCAGAGTAAAAAATGAATGACAGAAATATACGCGAAAAATATTTAAACATGTTAAATTCAAAAAAATTGAAGTTCCAAAAATATTAGCAAGAATGAACTATTTGGAATGAAACGCAGATTCCCCAGAGTAAATGAAAAAGTAAGAAGCTTTCAGGTTCAAAGTCCATAATTTGCAAAAAAAACACGATGGAGATGAGCAAATACAAAGTTAGAAATTTCCGATGCGTTTAAAACATCTTAATTTGAAATGACATATTTATCCCTAAATTATTAATTCGCCTAATCGAAAAAGCAAAATTAAAATAAAATAAATCAAGTTAAGTTGTAAGAGGTTAAAGAATGTTAGCTTTAAAATTAAAGACAGTAGACTACTCAGAGTGGAAATCATGACTTATAAAACCCATATGAAAAAATATCAGAGAAGGAGCGATGTCATTAATAGTTCAACCCATACTGAAAACTAATTTATTAGTTTTTCAACTTACATGGGAGTTGATGCCATGATTTTGAACAAAATTCAAAACTCAATATTCTGGTAAGGTATCTAAATAGGGAAGAAATCACGGTCAATATCATATACAATTGAATGAACATATGTAAAAACAATAAATACACAATATACTCTCTATAAAGCAAACAGCTAGAATTGAAAATAGTTGTGTAAAGTAAGCAATGTTTCCATAGATATTACGATGCAACAAGTACAAAACTTGTAAAGGCAAAATACACTCTCACAATAACCGCACAACAAAATATAAGAAAGTCAATATGAACTC
>UZAE01013682.1:8003-20106 GCA_900617975.1 Rodentolepis nana | reverse complement strand
ACTTTCTATTACTTTGACGTTCCTTCCTCCTGTGAAGCCCGAAGTCAGCTAAAGGGCTAATGATAAATAAATATTGAATTAATTATCCAAAGCTGAATATTGCGGAAGTGAACTCACTCTGTAACCAAAACATCAAATCATGATAATTGAGTTTTTCTGCAAAGTTGGTTATGATCTTCATTGAAAAAAGGTGGGGGTACTTAATACTTTCAGGATGCAAATGAGGTAAGATTCACGACATCCCGACGTCACTAGACACAACCCCCCCCCCCGGCCTCCAGCCCATTTTCTTTTGCAAGCTGATCTCCATTGCTGTTCAAAAGTAATCAATTCATGATTTAAACTTCTGCAACTTACCCCCCACTAAAGTTTACAAGATAACCCACGTTTCACCAGTGTTCTTAAGGTCACTGGTTGCGATTTCTTTACCACATTTGATTGGCTGATCGCAATCCAACTCCCGAGGTGCAACCACAATTAAAAGCCGTATTTTGAAGGAAGGCAAAATTTCTATTTTGATATTTGAGTTATATTTCAAATAAGGAGGACAAATTTTTTTTCGTGAAAGGCAAGGGTAACAGTAGTAATAAAAGAGAATACAAAATCATCTAGCAAAGCTATTTACACATAGCAAATTTACAGTATCCATAAAGAGTACCCCTTTATCGTACTCGTTGATAGAAAAGGAGATATGGTTTCGCATTGAGCACTTCAGAGAGGGCTACTTTGTGCACTGAGGTATCACTAAAATAGTGCCAAGTTCGATTGTCATCCTGATGGCTGTGATTCGAAGAAGTGGGATCGCCGTTGAGGACACTTTGGTCACCTCTGCGGAGTTGGTAGACGAGATGATGAAGGTTCAGAGGCCAAGGGAAAGGTTTATCCAAGGTGGGGATAAAACAATCCCCAGGAATATCACCGTCCGTGTTCTCAGCCACATAAGCGACGTAGTGTCCACTGGATAAAGATCCCGAATGCTCCACAATTCCGAACAATCGGTACTGACCCTCTTCTGCGCCGAGCTGGAATAAACAAAAAGAAATAGCAGACGGTCATCACAGAGGTATTCCCTCCAGAAATCTTGAGAGACACTGCAAACATACCCATGCTAGACGAGAACAATAGGGTCGAATATCAAGGTTGATAGGAAAGGAGATGAAAGTATTAAATTTGCGAAGTTGATAGCCATTCTAAAAAAGAGAAAATATTAAAGGCTGAGATATGCAAGAAATGGCAAGAACTCTGCAACACATACAATATTTTACCACCATCAAGTAGATGAAAAGAATAGTAACAAAACACAATAACAAATGGCCCCCAGGATGAGGAACTAGCATGAGGTTCTATGGAAACCATAATGCCCATAACACGCTCAATGCTATTCTCATTATAATTAAGACAATAACTTGTAAAGGACAAAGCGGATGATTTTATACACATCACCATGGCCACTATCCACCCAGCATAACAACAAACTAAAACCACATCTTCTGGTAGCCGAACCGTTCACCAAATACAAACTTATCCCCCTAGCTGTGTCATATCTTGGCTATCATATGCTAGCAGTCTTAGAAAGGATCATTACTTCAGCATAAGAATTTCTAAGTCAAAGTTCTTAAAGAAACACAACCAAGTGATAATGGAAAGAGCAACGCGCACCTTTTGATATCTTTTGAGTTGAATTGTGAGAATAGCAGGTAGTTTGAGAAGAAGATCCCGTTTTAAGGAATCACAGCGAACACTGCCATCACTTCCTGTAGTACTTCTGCAATCATCTACATCTACATCAACAGTGCTCGATCGAGCTTTCTTGGTACACTCAATACAAGTGATCCTATTGTCTCCTTTCAACTCTTCCGACTCAAAGTACTTCATGAGACATCGTTCCAGGTCAGTCAGAAGATCGTCTTTATTATTTTGTTCCAAGATGCTGCAAATAGAGAGTTCTTTGGCTCGCTTCTCTTCCTCCGGTTGAGCTATAGCCGTCTTATTTCCAGCTTCAGCCAAACGAGATTTCGAGATGAATTCTTGGCAGAAGGCTTCGTCATCAAAAGCTGTTTTAGGAAGGGAAATTGTGGATAAATCATCGACATCATCTGCATTATCTTCCATATCTGCGGCGTCACCTGAAACAAATGTAAAGTAAACTTAGAGTGTTAATAAACTACTCAAACTAAATGATAGCGTGAAGGAAAAGTAACATCGAATCACTCAAAAAGTTTGCGTTCTGACGCCTCACCAGTTAGCTTGAATTAACCCCAAAATTATCATCGACCTTGCACCATTTCAATTAGAAAACAAGTACACACACATTGACCACTGAACCACAGCGACATAACCATCGATGTTAAATTTTCCAAACGTCTTTTCCTTATCAACCATTTAGGTGAAGAGAATAAACTGCGAATGGAACCCAGCAAATGGTCACAGACACACCCACTATCATGACGTGTGTGACCACAAAAGAGTGCGGTAAAAGAATAAACGATGGAAACTGAGCACCATGGACTTTGGATTGCCTATCCTTCTAGTCGTAAAGATAAATAAGAGGCGATTGGCAAGCAGAATAGCAACTGTTGGTAGTCAACAGTTGTAAATAAGTTCAGTCTTATTCTCAAAGGAAGAAACCTAAGGTAAATGCCCAATGCACACACACCAAAAATTTTAAAAACATACCGGTAGATGTTGAGGCCGGAGAGTTCTTTTCACCTTCAACTGATGACAGAGGGCTGTCGGGTTTATCACCATCGCCTTTTTGAAATCCTTCATCGTCTTGATCTTCATAATCTTCAACGAATTCCATGACACTTTCTGGCGACCCTGTCGACCTATTGCTTGCGCTATCAAAATCATCGACCATGATATCCCTGAAATCGCTAAGGCTGCCATGATTGGGTTCAAGAGAGGCATTATCATTATCATCATCATCGTCTTCATCATTATTGCAACAATCATCATTCTCTTCTTCAGCATTTAGCTCAAATTCACTACCACCGTTTTGATTCTCCTCCTCCTGTTCATGTTCTTCACTTCCATGCATCGATTCGTTTTCTTCTTCGAGCTCCTGGGTTGACTCGTTTTGTTTCACATTTTCTTCTTCATCGTCATCGTCGTCGACGGAGCTCTCTGACCGCCGCTTTCTGCCGTATTTGTTCTTCTTGGACGATTTCTTTGTATTACTTTTACTATTCTTGGTCTTTTTCTTTTTCCCTTTCTTACCGGTGAACTACGGAGAATGAAAATGCGAATATAGTTGAAAATTTCGTCAAGTAGTCAATAAAAAAACAACAGTGAAGCATACGCCATGGCGTACTTAGAAAATGCTAGTAGATGCTAAGCCAGTATCAATAGGATGGAAGCTTCAAGCTCAACATTCTAGATGATATCAACTGACTTCCAAACCTACTGAATATTGATGCAACAGGGACGATAAGAGATCATAATTAGAAGATGATGACATATGATCACAAACTAAAGACGCAAATGCCCTTAAGGAACTTCAATGAGACACAGTTCTAAGTTAATAAGCGGCCATACGGTAGTTAGTAAAACAAGAAGCTAATTAGCAGTAGTAAGCTCGAGGGCCGATTAACTTTATTCACAACGCGGTAAATCCTACCTCCACCTCATTGTCACTCTTCAATCTACCTTTGCACAGACATATAAAAACAGCATCCAAACACTAGCTTTCCACATTGTTGTGCGCTACACCCTTATTCAAAGCATTCGGTTGAAAGGTAAGGAGTAACGGCTGCGCAGCTAATAAAAATAGTTTCAGTGGGGTTAAGTTTGGCATGTTTCAGTACGCTTATCGGACCCATTTCATCACGTGCGCGTGATATCTAAATTTACCGCCATATCAGTAATGCAATTGCCTGGAAAACTGTCCCAAGCTAATTAACAGCACCAAACACAGACAATGGGCTTAACGTTAATAGCAAGGAGCAGATAATACAGAATCAAAACCCCTCAGCAGAGTAACGAGTTTGAGGAATTCCTCAAATTAGAAATTTCCTAAATATCCTCTTAATACACATTCATCTAGTATTAAAACGAGAGGCTATAACGCTTTAAAAGAGAGGGTTATATGGCAGACATTAGAAGACCTTTTGGGGAGAGAGCAATTTTCTGATATGGGGAAAAAACAATGTAGTGGATTTTGAACAAGAGAGTTTGATAAATTAATCAATTCGGAAGATTTAATTTTGAAAAAAAACCAAAAAACAAACATACCCCTGAATGATTTGGATTTTCATCACCGTCAAATTGGCCATCCAAATTATCTTCTGATTCGAAATTGCGTCTATTGCGGCACTTTTTTCCTTTTTTATTCTGGAAGGCGAAAAAAAGCAAACTTTCAATTGCGCTGCTAAGCAATACATAAATGGGGTCAAGAAGAAGGTAAAAACCATCGAAAATGAAAGAGTCCTATGGAGACACTAAGATTTGTTTTAAAACTACAACAATGAAAAAGATAGCCAACCAATGACCCATCGATATTTTCACGAAGATCTTTGACGAAAATACTGAATCGATTCATCACCGGCAACCTACAGGATTTTACTATCAAAGGAACCATTGAAATCGCCACTTTTTTGGATTAGTTAATGATGTCTTAGGTTCATAAACGACGTCTTCGTAGTTCAAATGACTAGCCCTACAATAGCGATTCTTATAACTTTAAAATATTCAAAACAAAAACTTTGTCAACTCGTTCATTAGCCCACATAGCAGGCTTCCTCGACATTAATCTCTCAAAAGTTCGCGATACAACTGTTCTTCGGTTTAGAGCGAAGGAAAACTGCTGAAGCAAGTTTAATGAAAGCCTTACTCCTAGAGGCCGACCATTCACAGACGCCACTGGGAGAATTATCTACTTCAAAGACACAAAATACTCAAAGACCGGTGTTGGTAGATTATGAAATCGTAGCACTTCTTTCTAGTTATGACGATATGTTGTGATATTACGTGGCAACACGCCAAGACTCCCAATTTTATTGATTTAATAATCCAGGAACCTAATGGGAAACATGCAATCTACTGCTGCTATCCACTCCAACAGCCAAATTTATGGCTTATTAGAGTTCAAACAGTGCTGTCAGTCACCACGCTATATTGAATAAAAGATTTACCTTTTTCCTCTTATCAAAGTCACCTAAAACAGAAAAAGCGCATACACAGTAATGAATGCTTTAGATAGAAATAGGAAGAAACCAATCAAGGAACTTACACTTCTGAAAATATGAATCGGGTTCAGAGTTACCGATACTAATAGGCAGTGAGATGTCCAAAAAGGTTTCAAAACGAATCGAAGCGCTTTTACAAATGGTGCATTGGATAGAGGAAAGGAGAACACCACCAAATATTCTATCAACGGTGGTGGAGAGGCCAGTGCACTGACCCCAAGATTTAATTTCCTCCTTCAATTCTTCAGACGCCTGAAGAGGGTCAATCAAAAAAAAGGCAAAGAAACCTACTGATGCATTGTAGTTCTTTGCATCTAAGATGGCCCGCTGCCAAAGGCGTTTCTCTTCACAACGCAATCGATCCAGGATGCAACGCAAGGCCTCATGGCTGTCGTGCTGAGCGTTATTGTTCAATTGTCTATAATTGCTCACAAGCTGCTTACGTAAACCCTAAAAAAAGTGGACCGAAGTTAAAGATGACGAAAATGAAAAACGTAGCAAATATAATTGAAGTTGTGAGTTCAACATTATAAGAGTACAAACTTCAACGTTAAATGGGACAAAACGTTCAAGAAATGCTTTAGCACACACATGAGTGCAAGCCACTCCACCAACTACAAAATACCGACTTGACGGCAGATTCCATACCTAATCTGCCACGAAGTTTCATTAGTTAAATAGGCAAACAGTAAGTAAAATAATAGCTGAGGGTAAACATGTATGAATGCAAAGTAAAATCGTGAAATATCCAGTAAATTATGATCTGTTAATTCACCTCAGGAGTTATTGAAGCCCGAGTATTGCCAGATCCAAGTAGATCTTCAACAAAATTAACAAAGGTTCGAGAAAATTGCAGATCGTCCTTGGGAAGCGAGAGACGAAGGGTCTGGGTGTTTCCCTACAAAAAAGATAATAGGAAAAGACGAGGTAAAGCATTAAAAAGTGAGAAACATACGTCATTGTGAGATCGTTTGAGATAGCCAAAACGACCGCCGTGGGACATAACCACGATGCATTTCTGGAGAGCAGAAACGCGCGAAATGCATTGGAGTGCAGAATTGAAATAACAAGTATTGCCGACATTAATAAGACCTTTTGGAACTTTTTCGCCTTCTTTACGGTCTCTCTTTTCGTGACCTTTCTCAATCGCACGATTGCGGGTTTTCTTTTTGCCCATTAGAATTTCTGATAAAGATAGACACAAACAATATGACGTGACTGATCATAAATTAAAATGAAAAATTTAAAAATGGATTTACTTGATATAATTATGGAAAAATATATTAGGTTTAAAATGACTCACCAAAACTATTTGCCAAAATCTACCAAGGCACGCAAAAACGAGGCGCACTAAGAGCACCACTGATAACTAAAAATTGAGGTTAAATTCCTTTTGTTAAAATGGAGAATTAAAACACACTTTTGAAGTAGTAAATTTCAAAATAAATCCAAAAAGTAGAAAGTCTAAATACTCATTTACTTTTTACAAATTCATTTTATTTTAAAATTTTTAGATTGAGCTAATTTTGTAAATCGTATTTATTTTATTAAGTGACATTGAAAAAGTGATTTCCAAGGAAAATAAAGATAATTTTAAAGTGCGTTTTATCAAGTTTTTTATTCAGAGGACTTCAAATGAATGTTCTGTGCGTTGGTTATCCTCGTAAACAATCTTTTTTTTCTTCCGCATAATGAAATTTCGAATTCAAACTTCAACGTTTAAATTCGTAATTCTTTTATTGTATCGAAACGGTTAGTTCACATAGACCTATAATCTGAATAAGATTATTCAAATTTAGATAATAGCTTGGACGTAATTATTGAGTAATTAGGCATACCATTTGACATAACATTCTATTATACTGTCGAATAAGACAAAATTGAAAATATCCTACATATTTGGTATCTAGCCTTTGAATGTTAAAATTGAAAAGATTTTCAAAAATAATCTTCTGTAATACTGTACATTCCAATTTATTTGGCCTCATAATTATGGAGCTTTTATTAGCTTAAAACCGTTCGGTCTAGCGATCATTTAAATAACATATTCGCCTAAAACATGCCTTTTTAGTATATTTAGGCGATTGACAATAACAAGAAAATATGTCCTAAGATTTTTTGCCTAAAATAGACTGTTAATCTTTAAATCGACCGAAATGCAATAATATAAGTTAACTTTTCAAGCATTACTTACATGTGATGCGAAAAAGCGATAAAATGCTTTAAAAGGATTAGATATTAATAATAAAACACGTTTGATAGTAAAGTTGTAAACCAAGAGCCAAGCACTGTGAAATTGTATTCTACCCTATTTCACGACATTCTTTGACGAATAAAATTACCTAAGCAAAAATTTATTGAACTTTTCTGTATTACATCATTGAGATAGATATAACAATTTATCGTTGGAGTGAAGTTGGATCAATTTCTTATTTGAGGTCTTTAGACAATTCACAATAGGTTAGACTTAATTGAATTTTTCGATTGTTTTTAGTCGGCATTCATTCAAATCGATTATCAATACTTCAAAAGTTATTTGGTGGTATCTGAGTAACACATAATAGGTTTCTCTTGAAAGTAATAATATCTGAAACAAGATGTAAACTATCTTCGTATTTTGAACGGTTTTGAGGCATATTATTTAATAAACTTTATAAGCTTCAATAGCCATTCTTTGAGCCCTATGTTTGGATGAGTTGAGAAACGCATTAGCCTTCTTTGTCGTTTGGGCTGAATTATTGAAATCTTACTATATGTCTATGCTAAGTGAAAATCGCGATCAATATAACATGGCCAACAAAAGTGATAAAATTATTGGCATTTTATCATTGTCTTATTTGGTCATAACTGTGTAATTTTCACTATTGGAATATTTAATTACTAGCGCAATAGGGTGAGAGAAGAATTGGTTTCCGAAACGGGATATCAAAATATCCCAGACATTGGAAAAATTAAATATAAATTAATAAGTTGCTTGCAACAGAGCACGAATGCTAATATAGATGCCGAAGTTTACTTTGGTTAGTGGAAAACTGAGAATTGTTGGCAAGAAATTTTTGATGGTAGGTAGGGAAGGAGTAACCTGATTATAACGCTTACCTTTCCTACTTATTCCTATTTGTAAATAAAGGTAAACAAAGGTAAATTAGGAATGACTCGAATTTAAAACTTTAATGCGGGATTATGTAAAATCATCCAATAAGTAATGTGGACAGAAGTAGTGATACAAGGCAAGATTGTTGGTAATTAGTTTTATCATAAACCATCCTTTTAATGATAAACCATTACGCTTGGCATATTTTTTATATTTCTTATAATACATAATAATATTCGAACAAATGCAACGGAGCATTATAGCTATAATATTTGAAGACTTGATTTACGAACTTTTGTATTTTACTTATTCTCTACTCAATTACAATTTTACCTAACTTTTATGCAACTTTATTTTAAGTTCAAAGTTCACAGCAACTTAAAGTATCTGTTTCCTAAGAACTGCATTAGCATAGGTAGATTAAACCTGTCGACAAATGCAGGCAAGTACACTCAGTTTAGTTTATTTAATTTTGACATGCAAATCAAAAGCCACATAAAAAATTTATGTTCATTATCCAACTTACTGTCTCATGACTCACTTTTACTTCCATAAACTCCGTGCCACCGCCTAATATGTCAACTGCTTATCTCAACTTTCGTTTACGCCAATTTTGGAAACGACGTTACGTTGTTTCGATCTTTAAGAACATCGCATCTTTTGGAAAAGTTGCAAATCAAAAAATGTTCTAATACAAGGGCAAGTCTATTATTCCTTAATAATAACCAGCATACATACTTAAGATGCCCGTTGAGGTTACACATTATAAATATTCTAATTAACCAATTATATTCAAAGAGCATGAATGAAATGGCAACAGACTGACATAAAGCATGACATTTTTATATAATTATCCTGTTACTCAAATTCACGAGGAACAAATGAATTAAAGGAGAGTATACATCACTTTGTATTTCTGAATAATTAAGATAATATGTGTGCAATTTGGGGAATGCGCAATAGCTTAGATGGATTCAATTATATAGTCAAGGTCATTTTGCATTTCCCAATCAAAACGGGAGCAAGTCAGATGAGCCTATCTATGCACAGGGTTGTGATTACGAGATTGGTAGACCTTTGTAATGCAATTACAAAAAAGCAATGCATTGGACCTGTACCTCATTCCCACAATACGAAGTCACAGCAACGAGGCTAATTTAATCAAATGTCGGATTTATTACCTCCAATTGTAATCGATAGTGGAACTCAGGAATGGAGAGCTGGTGTTGCAACCAGCAGCCAACCAGAAGTTCGCCTTGAACCGTCCTTAGAGAACCTCGAAGGCGTAAGTTAATATTTCCGTAAATGCGCTTGATTTCGCTGCAGATGTCTGACAAACATATCAAATGCCATAAATTTGTGCTGCTTCATTGGATAAACACGATAATTAGCTCAATCAATGTCAATAATTTAAATTTTAATAAGAAATTTCATTTTTCCGTTGCCAATTAGGTTTAAAAGTTCATCTCTGTACAAAATTGATGTCGAAATTAATACTACTGGATTTTTATTTAAGTAAAATTGTGAACTAAAATAGATTGCTGTCCATTGTCTAACACAAAACTTGCGTTAATTAAATGCTTATTAAATACGCCGATTTTTACCTTGCTAATAGTCAACAAATGCATTGGATTTTAGAATGAAGTCATTGAAAATGGCGTCGTTCTGGAATTCAAGTCCACGCAGAAGGCACTCAGTTACTACACAAAGTATATTCGTGAATGTTTGACTAAAATGAGAGCATCTCCTTCGAGCAGTAGTTTGCTTCTTTCCCTTCCACTGAAGATGTCTGATGACTATAGACAACGGTTAACGGAGGTGCTATTCGAATCCTTCCAGTTCCAATCTCTCTTCTATGTTAGCCAACCGCTTTTAGCGGCTTATTCATCGGGTTATTCTAACTGTCTTGTTGTGGATTCCGGCTATTCCTATACAGGAATCCTAGCCGTCAAAGACCTATACCCCTTTACTGAAAGTGAAAGAGTTTTGCCTCTAGGAGGTAGAAATATCGATCGCTATCTTCGTCGCTTAAGTAGAGAGAAATTAGCTTCTTACAATGAGGCAGATATACGACACATTAAAACGAATTACTGCTCAGTTGCTTCAGGATATTCTAAGTCAGTAAAAAGTACTCAAAAAGTCTTGATTATGCCTGATGGGAAAAAAATCACCCTTGGGGAGGAACTCTCAATGGCTCCGGAAGTCCTTTTCAATCCGAGTTTAGCTGGTTTACCAGACGTCAATCCAATTGATCAGGCCGCCATTCGATCTGCTCTTAGTTTGGAAGAGAACGATGCTTATTCCGTGCTAAAAACGGTTGTTCTTGCTGGTGGTAACACTGGATTTCCTGGGACCCCCAATCGAATGAAAGAGGGAATTGCAACCAGAACAGTTCCAAGGATCAATAAAAGAGTTGTCAGGCATCGACAAGGTACGGAAGCTGTCTGGGTTGGGGGGTCGATAATTGCATCAACACAGACCTACGCCAAAGTCTGCATTACCAAGGAAGCGTATAAGGAAAGGGGATCTATTTTGGCTATTGAGCGGTGGTTGTGATCTTGCATTTTTCCCTTATTTGACCAGAGTATTCTTTTTTTAACCTTTTGGAGTTTACTGATAAATATAAGAGTAATGTGAATACCTTGCCATTTTTAATTACTTAACCACTAATGCACTGGTTTTGTACTTTAGGCAATTATCTACAATTATCACGGAGAACAATTAAAATCTATAACGAGTAGCTGACAAAAAAAACATGCATGGAGTATGGACAGAGTGGAAGGGAGGGGGATTTCAGGATATAGTTGGAAGACATTTAAAAAAATTAATTTTCAATATTGGGATTTCGTAGTGAAGCCATGCACACACATTGCCCGGAGCAAATGGTCTAGAATGATTAACTAGGCTGGTTAAATAAAGTAGTTAAGCAAAAATGCTATTTTTTGTAAATTAATGGGTAACATGATTTTAGGACAAAGGAGTTGCCAGAACGATAATTGTTGAAGAAAAAAAAACTGAGGAAATAATCAAATTTAAATCGAGAAAAGAGGAAAACTGCTCAAAACTCAAGATCAGCTAGCACATGTAAAAATTGAGTTAAATTGTACTCGAAGGGGTTTTATTCTAATCACAATGATGGAGATTAGGCTCGCTTATATTTTCATCTTATGGAGAAGATAGAACCTGTTGACTCAATTTAAAAGTGCTTTGTAATCGTCTATAGAGTTAGCCACATAAACGACCTTTTACTAGGATTGAGGAGCCAACAATGCAGAGTTGGGAGGTAAACGGAAGAGGAAGCAGGTCGACGCCTTCGAATGACAGTTACTCTGTAAGCAAAGTGGTATGAATCCTTCGACTACAATTATATCTGGAAATGATTTGAACTGGCGTTTATGTTACTTTGAGTGAAAGCACTATAAATTCAAACAAGAGGAAAATTAAAAATTTCATGATTATGGCTCATGTCAGCATAGCTGTTTTTTTATGTCAATACATTGTAGTCAAGTGTAGAAACTTTCAACTGCACTTCAAAGAATGCAGATATATTTCCACTTACAGCCAGTAAGAAATCATTTTACAGGAATCCAGTCAGCTTAACTTGTACGATTAATATAAGTTAAATAATAATTCTACAGTACATATCGCTACCTCAAAATTGCTCCTCGTTCTAAAATGAAGGCTTCAGTTGTAGTAGATTTCTTCAGTATGATCGCTCATGCATTTTTCATATTATTACTGCTCAACGCAAATCACATTCGTCATTATATGCCAAGGTGGTTTGATCAAAAATAATTATTTATTTATATCAAATGGTAGGCGT
>UZAE01013679.1:0-11867 GCA_900617975.1 Rodentolepis nana | reverse complement strand
AACAATTATGCACACATTTGCCCTAACAAATTTTAATTTTATGGGAATCTGGAAGTTTGCCAATCTTCATGTCTATATTATTACAAAAGTAACTTTAATTTGATTGTAATTCAATGTATGTGTAAATTTTGTAACTGTCCATTTATGCCCAAATCGAAATTAAAAATCTTGAAAGTAACGTTAATGTTGTAAAAAGTAACCCAAAAGTCCACAGTTTTACATAAATGAATATTATTATTCTCGCATTAATAAACTTGCTGAAGTATTCAACTGAATATGGCCAAGGTACCCAAGTTACCATTGAGAAATATTTTCAGTATCGAATTCAATAGTTATTAGCTCAAATTACCTCAAGGTGAATAGCTCAATAATTGCTTTCGTCCGATCTTACTATAGTGTCTTTTTACTGAGACCAAAAATTGTACGACATGCACATCAGTTTCCGATTGTTACAATTTGCACTTTTCCCATGGAATAGAATGCCACTTTTAAAAATCAGTAATATCAATGTATGTGCTTTATACTGTCTTGAGAAAATATACTCTTTCTTAGATATTTCATTTATTACAATTTTCGGATGACACAATAATTCAGATTTCTCAGTATTCAATATTGCAGAACTGTAAGAGAGTGATGGTCTAAAAGCTTAGGAAATTTTTTCAGGGAAATTATTGTTTTGAAAAATTGTTTTATATGATATATGGGCCTATCTGGTCAAGAGAAAGTAAAACGTTGCGAACGTGCGCGACAAGTTCACGGGTTTTGAGTGGATTAAGTGTTTGACTATGTTCGACTTGAGTGTTATGCGTTCAATACGAGGAATTGATCGCATTGAAAGCTTAAAATAGAGTAAGCATTCCTTTGTTAATTTGGACGGGGGTTGGGCTGGCTGTACATTTGGAATTTTTCAAATGATTCTTGATTGCTTGGTTTTCAGGCTATGTATGGCATTTGGATGATAGTATAGAAAAAATAAATATTAAAAATAATGCTTGCGAAATGGATAAGCGACAGAAATGGGGGCCCTGCTATACAAGAGACGGTAATTAAGCTAATTAATACAACGCAATTATAAAGGATATGCCTTTATTTCAATGAAAGAAGGACCAAACATAGACCAATTGGTTGTCCTCGGAGGGCAACATAGATGTGTCATCAACTTCTTGCCAAGGTGTATTTACAAGCCTGTGAAAGAGGGTATGCTGACTAAATTATTAAATTTTGATAAAAAGAAAGTCATATATATATATATATATATATTTTCTCGTTATTAATAAATTAGGTCCATTACATATTTACTAACTCTTCCATATTTTTATAGGATCTGTGATACTGGATGCTTCTTACCCGTTCGTTAGATTGGCGAAAGGAAGCGATTCGATCAATGTTAGCTTTAAGTTTAAGGGCATTCATGGTACCGATCTTGTAAGTTAATAATCAACCTGATTGAAAGGCATGTCGTGCAATTTAGTTTAAATTAACCTAAAAATTAATGGTCAAAGTACCATATCGTTTTTTTATAATTTGTTAATTAGACGAATACAACATTTGAAGATTAGCTTATTTCTATTCATATTGCTCATTTCTCTTTTAATCTCTCCTTGAATTTCATAAAACATTTTTCTTAAAGATTGCCTTGGAGAAAGGTAGGCGTTTACTTTGCAAATGGGCTGGAACCAAAACAGATTATCTAAGTGACGAGAATTGTAGTAAGTGGAGATGGATTTATTTATTTATTTACTTAAATTATTTTCTTATTCAAAGCCGGCCTGACAGTGAACGCACAGCAAGGAACTCTAGATTACACACACAAAATCCACCGAGATAGAGATGAAGATATAACAACTTCCACTTTTGCTACAAGTTCATCATTCGTTGGCGTTACTATCGATTGGACAAAAAAGGCATGACAATTGTTTGAAATATATTCTCCTAATTTGTCATGCGTTTTTAAAACTAGGTGTACGTTGCCTTTAGGCATTTTCCCTGATGTAGTGGAATGTTCAAGTGAGTTTCATTCAATTGATTTTCTTGCCAATTTGCTTTGAAATTCTAAGGTATTCGTACTTTTCATATAAACGAAAAAATACGACGTTAAATTTATTTAAATTAATGACGCATGTTTTGTTATAACACATGGACGGAATCTTCCTTGCACGATAGTAGGAGGTTTTACATATTTTTTAACTTATAACTAAACATTTCTATTTGTTAAATGAAACCAAATTTCACAATTGGTTACTTAAATTGATGCTTTTGAAGGTGAAAGACAGTTTCATTCAGTCAAATCTACTCCTACTTTTATTCAGAAATCTTATTTATTGGTCATTTTATTTACTAACAGAGAACTTAGAACATCCATTTACCAGCCTAATTTACGATTCTCGAACTTCAAAAATTGACATGTAGAAGATATCTTCGTTATTAAAAAAACGCCTTATACGATGATCTAAAACAGATTTTATGCAGTTAATAACAGCGAAACATTTTTATTTGCCATAAATTTAAATCCGTTTATTTTGAGCACATAAAATTGCATCGTAATTATTACTTAAAATTTGAATGAAACAATTAAGAACCAATATGCTGTATTGAGCCTCTGACAAAAAATTTAAATGAGACCGTGTTTTGATTTTCCATTTTTTGAAATAAAATAAAAATGACTGAAAGTTAAAATAATTTTGCCCATATTTAAAACGTTTCAGGAACATGCAATTTTTTTGATAGTCTCAACTGAAGTACGAGCGAAATTTTCAAAATTAAATTCCATAAAAACGAAATTATGATTGATTTATCTGTAAATAAGCTCTTACGTTTGAGATGAAAGTAGCTACTAACAAAAAAGATCGTTCACATAATTAAAAGTTGCATGAACATGACGATTCTGACACTTGTAGAGATGACGACAGAAACGACAACAAGCTGTAGTGAGTCAGAACTTGAATTAATACTTTAACCGATGATCAAAATATCCGTTTTTGTTTCAAGACTAACGTATTAAAATTTTTCTAAGCATTTTGAATTAATTAAGTGCTCCTAATACGCACTCATGGTTTCAAACCTGTTTTCTTTGAGGCCTGATCTTACTGCAGCAGGTATGTGCTGTTGCCCAAAACTACTTCAGTAAAGCATAAATTATTCGAAAATATTTATTTTAGCGTTTTTTCATAGTGAAAAAGAAATTTTGTCCAATAATTATAAGTTAAGGACCAAGTTTCTGGAGACATTCTCTCACATCCATTTATTCAAAACGAACTTACAATCGATTACCTATGAAGTCCCTCCACGAATGACCAAGCACAAATTTTGATTAAATCCTCAAACCAAATGAACTTCGTACCATTACAAAAATTCATTTTACAATAACTTCAAATGGATTTCATTGAGAGATGAATTGTGACTCTATTTTTGTGTAAAGTCTTTCAATTGAATCCTAAGCAGAATATTTGCTAACGGAAAGAATTGTGCCAGTCTCATCTAATACATGTTTCTAAACAGACACTTTTATGATAATTTGGGCAGTGGAAATTTATTGTTTGGTGGAGATTTTGTAAACAAAATAGGTGTTTTCCTCTGTACCATCAACGTGGTCCCAGGCTCTACCTGATTAAAGCTGTCTGAACAGCCTTTCACTTGCATTTTAAGCAACGTCATTAATGGCCTTATTATAAAGTTTGACTTTAATTATTTCAAATTCTGAGCCTTACAGTTGCGCGTAAAACAATGGTTGCGTTTTTAAAGTGCCTTTTGAAGCAACAATATCATCCGTTTGTGTACGGAGTAACGCTGTAAAATGGAAAGTATGAAAATTCGATTTATTGCGAAAATATAATTTACACTTTTGGACATATATAAAATTTCCACTTTAAAGTAAACTTAAATGGCAGATGTGTAATAAGGTAGGTGGTAGATGTTTCCTTACCAGCGCCTAAGATGAACAGCTCTAAACTTACAATTGCAATTCATTTATTCTTGTTGTAATTGCACTAAATGATTATGAGAAGTTTATCTAAACTTACTGTATTACTCCAATGCAAATTCACAGCACTCAAAAGCACCTCATCACTGTGGGCATTTTATGTGAAACTTTACAATAACAACTTATTTTCCCATTTCTTCGGTAAACGGGTTTTTACGCAAATTTAAGTCATTTTAATTACATTTCATTATTGTTCTTGGCTCAACTAAGATGCTATGCAATATTTTCATAATTTCATTCCGTAAAATCGAAATAATCACTGAATTATCTGCAAGTGTTTTCGATAAAACATAAATGATCATTCACTGATGAGTTAAAAATTGCTACATGCTTGAACAAGAAATTTCTGACTTTTTTAGAGATGATGACAGAAACGACAACAAGCTGTGATGAGTCAGAAGTTGAATTAAAAACCAACGAAAAGGATTAAACCAACTTTTTTCCTTCAGCAATAATATTGAATTTCAGTATTTTAAAAGTGCAGAAAAATTGCCTATAATTGTAACCAATACGGTATTTTAATATTGAATGGAATATTTATTACATGCTGGTACGAAATATACGTTAAATTAAGAAATCTTTCAAACTTAAAATAACAAAATTCCATAGGCATTATCTTTTTACAAATGAAATTGGCACAAATTAAATATTTCCATTATAATTGTTTTAGTCTACTTTAAGCCGATTGCATACCAGAAAGCTACTTTGAACCACTGATGAAAACATTGTAAATAAAAAACTTTATTTTCTGCTAATAACAACATAATGATTGCAAAGCAAATGGTTATAACTACGGTTAATGTTTGTTTCAGTGACAAATATGAGTTGAAAATTACTAATGATACATTTGTACGCTTGCATAGTTAAGCAAAAAGATTGTCAGCAAAAATTTAATAAGTTTCAACCACATTTATTTTCTAATAGTCGCAACTCAAATACTCAGCAATCCTTTCATCATTGGATTCCATAACAGTGAAATTATTATTTATTAATCTGCAAGTGTGTTCGAATAAAAAGCAAATGATCATTTACTTTTGAGTTGAAAGTGACTACTGACTTTTGTAGAGGTGACGAGAGGAACAACAACAAGCAGTGGTAAGTTGAAGTTAAATTAATACTTTTACTGATTTTCAACATAACGGTTTTTTTGTAGTAAGACTATGATATTAAGATGTTTTTGTCGAGGCATTCTGAATTTACTTAGTGCTTATAATACGAATATAAAATGAATGAAAATCATGGCGTTTCAAGCGCATTCAATATATATTCTAGTCAGAACTTTGAGCTGCAATTTGCTAATGATGTATAAATACGTTCACATAACAAAACGATGGTTGAATATGACACTACTGCCATTTTAGAGATGACAACAACAAGTTGTGATGAGTCGGAATTAGAATTGTTCTTACTACACAATCAGACACATCGGTTTAAAATAGTATCATCGAAGTATTAAAATGGTACTTGCAAGACATTGTGAATTATTTTAATGCTCATGGTATAAGCATCTAAATTTAAAAAAATTTTTCTTATTTGCAGTTTTTCCCTAGTTGCTACCTTAATATTGAGTTCCATTTTTCATATCATTGTTTATTCAAAACAGAACTCTAAATAATTTTTGTTTCAATTTGTTGAAAATTGGGCTCACATTCTATTTACATTACGAATAAGTTTTCGAATCGGCTCAATTTTTTCAAGTAAGTTTCTGATTTGAAAAGCATTTTAATTAACGATACATCGTTTCAACAATTTAATTGGTCTAATATTTACATTTATTCAGTTCTTCTTGGAGTCGCATTGTGGATTACCGAATAATGTGACCTGATTCACGTTGATATCAGCAACAATGTTATTCTTTTGATTCGAGAGTTGCATTGGCTTACAAATAATTGTTTCATTTTCAAACCAATATTAAAAGGAACTATAATATTTATTCATTTACCTATATCAAATGGTAGGCGTTTTTATTAGCTCTTTAGTTGACTTCAGGCTTCACAGACGGAAGGAACATCAATATGAAAATATTTGAGTTTGTGGAGGGAACAGAAGTGTTTCAAAGTGGAAGGTAGAAAAGGTAGAAAAATGGTGAGATGAGTACTGTTGAAGTAGCCGAATATGACATGTAGTGGGATGGTGGTAGTTTGAAGTCAGAAATCAACTTCCGGCTTATAGACTTTTTTCAGTATTAATATACGTTGCCCAGGGTGCACCACGTGAAAGTAAGTCTACGCACATCCCACAAGAATTAAAATAAGGGAAACTGTACTGTGATGTGCATGATAAATAAAACTTTGTCATAAGTGGGATTTTGTGTTCATTGACAACTGGGACAAATTCAATTTTGAGCAAAATAGTTATTATAGAATGTTGGCGAATGAAGGTTAATTGCATTAATTTTCAACTGGGCATTAAATTTCTCTAATAATGAAGACTTAATGCACTGGAACAAATGTTGTTTAAGATTTTATTTAGTTGAAATCAGAGAATACAGCTTGCAAAGTAAACTCTGCTTTTTTAGTTGCTTTTTGATAATTTTAAGTTAGGAAAATGGATATCTGGGACAAGTGAGCATAGCCTAACAATTTGTGAAGCCTTTCAACAATCAGTAGGAGAGGTCTTGCGCATTAAAATTAACACCGAGTTTGATTTCTATAACATTTTATCCCTCCCTCAACTCCGATGCCACATTCGAAAGTGCCATCGTTTGGCACATCCAGCGCCAGAGATTGTTCATAGTAATCTACGCATTGATGAAGGCACTCCAAATGCAGCAATACTGTCATAAATCATTAAATACTTATTATAGGAAATCCGAAATACAGATGAATCGTTTTCGAATTGTTAACACTGTTAGCCCATATTCGGTCTATTCGGAAGGTGTAAAATAGATAATTATTCCAAATGCCAATTTTGTTCCATTGTTTGTCTACTTTAATAAAAATTTTTAGGTATATATTGTTTGTTAAATAGGCAAAATCGTGCATATTGTAGACTAATTTTTAATCTGGCAATTTTAAAAGAATCAATTAAAGTCACGATGGATCAGTAGTAGATTGCATTATTATTCAAACATGATGCCAAAATGAAGAAATGACTTTAGTAGAGGCATCACATTTTTTAAATAACAGATTTCATAACTCCTTTGATAATGCAAATTCAAGACATTCGTTACTTAATCCTGGAATTGAATGCCAAAATATAGCCGTAATCATAAATTAACAATATTTGGCAAATTGAATGCAATAACTTAATAAAATCTTATTTCCGTTTCTGCATTAAATATACTTATCGTAAATGAGAGTTCACTTTGGGCTATATCAGGTGGCACGCTTAAAATGATTGTCTATCATTGGGAAATCTGGGAAATATTTTCTTTTTGATGTTTATCTCGTTGTGCAGAGAAAATTTTAAATCGTAGATTTTGTTGTAGGCGTGTAAGTTGAATTTTGCTCATAAATAGTGCATATTAATAATTGACAAAAGGCGTGTAAGACATGCTGAAATTCAAAAAGAAGTTGATCTATCAATAATTGAGTGCCATGTTGGGAAAAAAATTGTCGAATCCCACATGCATTGTCACAGGAATGGAGTGCCATCATCTACTTCAATTATGGTTTTCTCTGCACACCTTTGCTTAAATTTAGTGGTAAATAATGATTTCAATGCCCAAAATGTCCCCCCCCCATTTTAACGACTACTATTAAAACAAAAGTAGCATTATCTTTGAGATTAGTGAAATTTACATTTGATATGAAGTGGAATAAGGCAACAACACAAGTCGTCTTTTGATTGAGCTGCTGTAGGAAAATATTATCAATGCATTTTCCTTTTTGCATAAGCGCATTTTGACCATGGGCAAGAATAAATGACCCATGAATGTTTGATGTATCTCCGAAAACAAGACGATACACATTTGGTTGTTATTGCTTTCCAAAAGAGCTTGACAAAATTTTTTGGCTGATCTCTTACTGGAAACATTATAAAAGTTTATAAGATTTGAGAAAAGAAGCAGATTTGGTGCAATCAAATTTTTATCAAAGTTACGAGTTTCGACTCAGATGTATGTTAAATTTCAGTATCTTATCAAATGGCGATTTTTATGATATTTATCATTAGCCCCTTAGTTAAATTTGGACTTCGCAAAAGGAAAGGAACATATATATAGTATTCAAGTTAGTTAATAGCAGTCCATTAACGGACTTATGGATTTCCAGTATCTATGGGTTTCTTTCGTTGTTGGAAGGGCTGAACACTGTACCAGGTTGGTTTTCTGCACTTCTTCCTGTGGGTCACATAGGGGGTATGTTGGTTGCGTTTCTGCTCCTATTCTGTTAAGATGCTTTGTGACGGGTTCGTAGTCGATTCTCAGCCAGTCGAATATGCTGAAGAGAGCCGATTTCCACTGATTTTCCTTTATTCGAGCTTTAAATTCGATGCTTCTTGTAGCTCTGAATTTTCCATCGATAAAGGTCTTCATTGTGTGGAAAGACATTAGCAAGTTTAAGATTGTAAAGTTGTGGGCCTCTTCCCGCCAAACGAGTCACTGGGCTCATTGATGATAATGATACAGCGTCCAGGGTTCTAGTGAAGTTCTACTATTGTGTTATTATCCCTAAGTATCTGATGCAGTTTTTTGACATTCGTGTATCGCAGCTGTTTTGAGTAGTTCATCGTTTCAAATTAATTTTTTTGGTGAATTCAAGTCTGAAAAAAATCTACATTGGTTAAGTTAGTATCTAAGCAGCACAATTGGCCTATTTCTCTCTTAATGGACTTCATTTCTCTTTCAAATGCGAAACTATTTTGTACCACTGCTGTGAAGAAAGAGGATAGTTTAGAGTAAACACCTCCATTAACGATTGGTTGGTTTTCTGCATGCCACCCACAAGAGTAGACTTAGAACCATTGATCCGAAGAATAGTTGACGCTGATTGTTTCAAGGCCCAATAATAGCATGGAATAGACGGGAAGCTTGGTACATAATTCTACTTCAATGTCTTTTAACGAGTAGGGAGACATTCGGATTTGTTGACAGCATGCATTTCTTTCTTTAATTCCACTGAATTATGTATTAATATAGTGCAATTTGTAGGTGTTATTTTGTCTCTAAGCAAGGTTATAAAAGCCTTTTCCAAAGCCACACCATTTTCTATATTCTCAGATAATAAACTATCTTTTTAAGGGTATCCCTTGATATATTTGAATTTGAATTGTTTTTTTGACAGTTGTAAAGCATTTATTATTCATCTAAAATGGAATTTCCAGGATTAGAACTTGGGTTTTCTAATAGCGGGTGAGTTTTCTAAACACTTAGAGGCATCGGCGCTTTTGACACAAAATAGACACTAGTAGGGTTATTGTCTACTTCAAACACCATAGAGCTTATTCCTTTTGCATTCTATGGACTAAATGGGTTAGGAAACCAGTTGTGTTAACATTTATGTCTACTGAGTCATTAGAGACCTGAAAGTTTATATAAAGTGAAAGCTCGTTGCCTTCCGAAGCAAATAAACTTTGAAATTGATTTTGCTCCTTGATAAGCTATTCGTAGTAACTTTCAAATTTGTGGGAATCCATTAATCATTATTTGAAAAAGACTTATGATTCGCTCTCGTTTTACAAATTTTGACATGATTGGGGTATAATAAGCCCATAAGCAATGGCTTATCTGTTGAAGCTATATGGAATCGCCTAAAATAGAAATCAAATATTGGTTTTGTTAATCACCTTCCATGGCAATAGCAAATACATTGAGGCAGAGGCTATTATTATGTTTTCCAATGAAATCTTGTTTTAAGTCTTCTTATGTGCATTTTCGCCTATTTACGATGTGCAACATGAATATTGAACGGCTATTGTGTGTTAGGATTCTACATGCACATTATGCTCGTTTGCTAACCATTCGGTAGCGCAACGCACACCTGATCGGTTTTGTAAGAATAGTTTACGAAATTCATTACACGTGAGTTATTTCATAAGAGTTACAGGCAAAAGTCTTCTTGTTCTAAGAAATCAGCTATTTATAATGCGCTTGATATTGGACTAGAGGAAAATCTGTTTTAATACTTTTATGACATCTTTCGTAGATGGCAATGTCATGAAGGCAGTTCAAAGTGCGTGTTTTATACTATATTAGAATGAATTGTAAAAAAATAGCATTATTAGATCATGTTGTCGATTCAAAAATGGAAATGTCAATTATATTACGAATTCAGTCATTTTCATATGGCCGATATATGTCTCAATAAAGAAGCAAAATTTTTTTGATAATTTATCTTGAATATTTGTAAAATCCCGCACTATATGCAAACGTGTTTCCCGTCTACAAAATTTGAAAATATTTGAGCGAAATGGATTTCCGTTTTGGTGGCAATAATCCTTTCGGAATAAAACTCGACAATAAAATAAATTCGCAACTGAGAGTCACTAAAAACAGCCGAGATATAATAGTATTAAAACTATATCAGCTGTTGAGAGAAACATTGGATAGTGCCACTCTCTGACATAGCCGAATGGCCAAGAATCGAAGCCGTTGCTGAGTTCAAACTACGTACCGGATACGATTGTTTGGCAAAACATCTTCACAGAATAGGAGTATTTCCTCAACCAAAATGCTCACTATGTAACTTATATTAAGAAATGGGGAAGACCCACCTGATTCGGTGTCCAGCCCTAAAGACAACAACAGGAACCCAGAGATACTGAGAAGCCAGAAGTCAACTAATGAACTACTATTAACTGTCCTAAAGCCTAAATATATGTTTCTTACCCCTTATAAAAGCCGAATTCAACTTCTATGCTAACGAAAATATTAGAAAGTTTGCATTTGAAATACTATTTATAATAATATTGCAATTGCGAAGAGGCTGAAGTTATTGATTCGGACGCTGTTACTTGATAGATCTAAAGTTTAACTTCACGAAGTGTTCACAACGGAAAATGACAACATCCAAGATGGTAATGTGACAAAATATTTTGGTTTCAAACTTAGAAGGTAAAGCCAAATATTTATTATTTAATGTTCACGTTACTTAGGTGCAAATCAATATAACATAATAAACATAAAGAAACAATTCACATTCAGCCATATTGGGTGATGTGCTTAAAAAGAACAAAAGTCATTTAAGAATGGGAAAAAAACATTTGCCCTTTGAATAAAGTCTTTATGACGTATTTTGATAACATTTTTAATAATCACCACCGGTTTCAATAATTCTTTCAATCCATATGACAATCAATTCGAATCTATCCTTGCAATAATATAGTCCTGATGATTGAAAATTTCATATTCCCATAAAATTAAGAATTCATAGAGCACTTGCAAATATATTTCTTTACTTGTATTAAAAAAATTACTTTTCCAAGTTGCTTCAAACCGACGAATCATTCACGATTTGACGAATATGCAAACAAAGATTTTTCAACGCGTAAACCATAATTTACGTTCAAATAAGGAATGCGTTGAATCCTTTGACACAAAATAATATCTGTGACGATATAAATGATAGTTGATTTCATGTAAGACAAGGCGACTTCAGTCTGTAAGATCTCTAAATTACTTGAACTATGTTGTACTTCCAACTCGTTCAATTCTCCGTATTGTTCACATTTCCCTCAAGTCGAACAAAATCATCCATTTGGTCTGCTCACAAGCCGCGAATTCATAATGCAGTGTTTACCTTTTTTAAATATTACTCTCCAATTAGAACCGAAAATTTTTAATAATTTTATCCACAATTATATTTTACCATGACAAATTTTACCAAACATTTGATTTTTTTCCCACAACAGATCTGTGACTTTGAATGCACAAAAAGCCAAATTATGTGTTAACTGGGAAAGTAAAAAATTTTAAATAAATAAGGACGAGAATACTGCCTCAAGACAG